>JAZHYW010033473.1:0-18741 GCA_037355805.1 Ixodes ricinus
AGGACTGACTTCGACAAGGGTTTTCCAGAGTTGCTGAGGGCATTCTACCAATGAAAGGCTTTCGTTGCCAATTAGAATCTTAGCTGTGTCAGAGACGATGTGAGTCTTCTTCCTCCTCAGGCTTAGACTCATCGCGCTCACTCTTCTTTTAGGTACGGCTGGTATAGAACGTTAAACTCATCTGTAAATAATGCTCAGACGTTACCTATAAGGGGACACATTTTTCAATTAGTTCTCAGTTTCGGTAAGCAGGCAATAATTTAGCACACTATTCATTTAATAGTTTGTATACTCTCGTGGTTATCAATATCTAGCTATTTCATGAAAGTTTCTGGTGATTGTATTTTTATTATTTGAATTATTTTAAATTTAAAAAATATTTGTAAAATAAACATTAACTTGCAGTGATTATAAAATATAAAATGATAATTTTAGTTTCGGTTTCAACTTCATGTGTCCAGCCCCAAAGCCATCAATATCGGTAAATTTTATTTTACTGGGAGTGTGACAGCAGCACCTTTAGCAGAATATCGTTTAGCGGAAAGGAGATTTATTCAAAAGGAGCTTCAGGGCGTCGTCTGACAGGGGTATTATTCCATTTTGCGCTAAGCATCTGGTGCCGACTTTAACAGCTCGACATGCACGCGCGATTTATCGATGAGTTCAGCTACCACCTCACGCTCAAGACATTTATCGCATGCTGGCAAGACAGCTGCTGGAGTAGTTTGGATGAACGGAAAAGCACCAAAACTTCCTAGGCTACGTTGAGAATACCTGGGTCGGTCGACTTCACAAGGATCACATGATTCGCAATATCCATGTGGAATTGCAAGCGCGTGACAGAAGTCAGCCTTCCCAGAACGAGCAGATAGCGTAGAAAGCGAGTACTGGGTGTTCCCAAGTTCTCTCGGTGCATCCTATTCTACAGTATTCAAGTTGCTGGATGCGCTTCTCTCGAAGCAAGTCCGTGCGAACGCCATGGCGATCCAGCTCGACGTGGGTCACGAGCAGCAGCTGTACACGAAGAAAGAGTACGATCGTTCAAACAAGCGTATATACCGGGTCCTGGAGGCCTACAGTCAATCAACACGCAGACAAACGTTTCGAGGCGTGCTTGTGCTATGTATACTTAGCGATTGTTAATTGAGTGCATTATACCGAATCGTGTGCTACGAAGAGTTTATTAGCCTGAATTGGTGTGCTGTAAAGGTGTATTAAGTTTTTTTTTTCCCGTTTATGGCTGGGTAGTTGTAAAATAAACATTCCAATTTTTGTTATTTCTGGTGAATGTTGTCTTGGCTCGATACATTTCGGAAGAGTTTCACGTGACATAAATTCCAGGTATTGTGGTTCTTTGTTGTTTGAAGCTTTGAGGATAAGTAGATCGGACTATGACAGCACCACCTTGAAGCAGCACTCCAATTGGGGTTCAAACAACGAGAGGGAAGATATAAAGACGGAAAGTAATGACTCTAAGAGGAATGGACCGACTTTCGCTAAAATCCAATACGGAGCCGTCTGTGGTCACTGCGATGCAAAACCCTAAATGACGTGTAATTTAAATAAAGGGCTTATTATTGTGGTTAATTATTGGCCCGTATCGGATAGCAAGAAGTTACAACTGGTGAAATTTCCCTGTTTTGCATGAACGTGACGCAGGTACATAGCCAGGATCTTATTTCGTGGGTGGGAAACAGGGGGGGGGGGGGGGAGGGGTTACGCTTGAGATGGGGGAGGTGGGAGGGGAGCTCTCAGCATAACTAAGGATTTCGGGGGCCCGGGCCCTCGTAACCTCCCCCTCCCCCTTCCTGGCTACATGCCTGACGTTACGGCTATGATGGTCCGCAAAGAATAGTCGGGAAGATCTCTCCTTGCACGAGCTCAGCAGGTCGTGGGTGTACCAAATTAATCTGGTTCAAATTGTCTGGTTATTAGATGCCACTGGCATAGAACGCCCTGGTAAGTATGTCTTGGGATGAAATGTCTTTGGTATGAAGTGTTTGAGATTAACTGCCCTGGAATGAAGTGTCCTCGTATGAAGTGTGGCAGATCCAATCCAAAGCATGAACCATCCTGGCATGTAATCTCCATGGGATAAAACTTCTTGGGATGAAATGTCTTGGAATTAAACGATTTTGGGCTAAAGTGTCTGGGATGAAGTGTCTCGGTATGAAGTATTTAGGGATGTAGTGAGTGGACTTCATGGGGGTACCCGTGCACTCGCGGACCTTGAGCACCGATCAATGCTGTGCGCGTGCGGTGTTTGCTTCTTCTCAAATACCAAAAAAGTAGTACAGCATCGTTGTTTTGTACACGCGCAACGACCACGACCACGACGAGGACGGTTTGCAAATAAAAAAACCCTCGATGTATTTGCGTTTGTCTTGCAAGTAGCGTCAAATGCACCAAAGCACGAGGCCAGTGTCTCGAGTAATCCTTGGAAGCAAATGGCGGCGCAGCACTGGAAACAAGCGGCCCGTGCAGGGACCCAGGAAGCGAATGGCGGTGGAGCACCCGCTCGTGGCATACAACCACCAATTTTTACTCGAAATATCGGTTCAGTATCCCTTTCAATAGCTTTCCCTCCATGCCACTTGTGTACACCATTTCCTCCAGACAGAGGTTTTTCAATGAAGAATTGTCACCAGGTCACCTGTTGTTTCTAGTATTTTGACAATTCCTGTGCACGTATATTATTATATTTTCCAGGCGTGCAAATATAAAGCTTTGCACTTTGCAGTATACTACTAATCGTATACGTATAAAAATTTCAATTGAGTTCTTGAGTTGTTAACATACGAGAAAGCACAATTAAGTTGAAGACCTGTGGCACAAGGGTGTCCAAATGAAAGTGGACGAACTTCGGCGTATGTTGAACTGCTCTGTGCAATATTAACTACCTTGTAACATACTCGGTTGATCGTTTTCGAAATGAATTTTAAATATAGTTCGTCTGCGCCACCAGAAAAATATATTCAGTTTGTTTGGGGATATCGATGACGACATCCCTATGCGGGCCCATTTGAGTTTAAGCAGCGTGCCCGAAACGTACCTCCAACTGGTTTGATTACCGCATCCTAAAAAATGGTTCCTCGATTTTCTTCTGGTGACGTCATAGAAGTGACATGACGCTGGCCGCGATCCTGGCGGTGTCACAGCAGCAGTGGTGAACGTGGCAGAGGTCTGTTTTGCTGGAGGTAGCTCTACATGAGAGTGAGAGCGCATATTATTTTAACGCCCTAGATGTCAAAATAACAGGTGCCGTTATTTTGACGTCCGTGAAGTCATTGACCACGCCCCCTGGACATCAAATTGGTGGCGAAAATACGCAGCCCGGTTGCACAAAACCGCCGCCCCTTTCCCGCGTGGGATGGAGAGACCTCGGAAGTGCGGCGTTCGCTTCGGCCGCCCGAAGACACGTTTGAAAGCCGCGATCTTATACCTGCAACTTCTCAATAAATGGCATTTTCAACGCTCCGTTTCTGAAGCAACAATCACGCGCTGGTGGGCCTTGAATTTGTAAATATTGAAACGCTGTATACACGCAGACGGTGCTAGCAGATGCAAGCTGAATATAAGCAATAGGTATGAGTGCGCTGTATTCTGCTGTTCGTCGGATATGTCACACATTTCAGACCGGCTTGGCTTAGTACGTTGTTGGGCGCGCGGCTGAGCCGCTGGGAGGCCAACTCGCACCGCCGAATTCTCGGGGCGAGATTGTTCGATAAAGCTAGCTCGATAGACTTTTACCTGTTCTCAATGGGCGGCAATATGTGGGCATCGTTTGTCCTCAGTGAGTCTTGATCAAAACAATATTTGCCTTCCCACTGCGTCTACACAATGAACCAATATATAGAGCGACACAACAGGTTTACGCACTCGCGTCACCGATGCGGGCTGCCGATGAACACAGCACGTTTACGCACTACCGTCTTCGGATGAATTCTGCGAGGTCCTCCCGATAATGTCTGGTGGGTTTCACAGACCCTTTAGAACGACCCTGAAAGGCCACACAGACCCTTTATATCATCCCTGAAAGGCCACACAGACCTTTTAGAACGATCCTGAAGGAACGCACACCTCTCAGGAAAATATCTTAGTGGCCCCCACAGACCTACTAGAGGAGCCTGGTGGGCCCATCAGACATTTCAGGACATCATCCAAAGGACCTTTCAGGCCCTCACAGGAAATCCTAGTGGGCCTTACAGACATTTTTTTCAATAGGGCAGCTTGATAGTTCATGCACGGAAGCTTCGCAAGACAGAGTAGGCAGTCCCCGACGACAGCGCGACACCCGCGTTCCCTCTGTGCTTTTTGGCGGAACTGTGAGCACCAACCGCCAGGATCGCGACATCTGACAACTTGACACTCCGGCTTCTTTCACGTCATTCATTGCCACTTCGAGTCCACTTTTGATGAATAGAATAGGATTGAGACACTAAACACACCAGTCGACGACCCGTTTCAGGAATTGGGCCCATGCCGGCCATTGTATATTTGTTTTTTCACGAGGTTAAACCATGGGGGCGAGTCCGGGGGCCCATGATTGACCTTTTCTTAAGGCACGTCATACATGCGCGCGTGGCCGGCCACTGGACATGCATGTGGTGGCGGCTTTTTCCCCGACCAAAACATATTCCCCTGGTTTACGCGGTAGAGAGGGGAGGGGGCTCGAGGGTTTGGGTGGACAGCCGCCAGTGCTCTCACGCGTACACGGACGCCGCCTCGTGGTGGAGAAGCTGGCTCGATAGATTTGCTTAGTGGCTTACGGCCCTTTCGGAACCGACGCCATTATTTTCGCGTTGTGCTTCTGTACACTAATTATCGTCACGCGTGTCGACGCTTTTAGCGGCGCTCCACCACGAGGTGTTGTGATTGCCATCGTCGGCGTCTCGCCATGCGGCGGGGCGCCTGCCATGCGGCTCTCCTCTCCCATCCGTTGTCTGTCGCTCTACCTTTTCAATTTCGGCGGCCGCTTCTCGTGACGATCTGCAAGGCTTTCTCAGTATAGAGGAGGCTATGCTTTTGGCAGGCTTTCAATCCCTCGTGCTTACTTCACGAGCACCGAAAGACTAAACGCCTGCTGAAGGTACCATTGCCCGCACTCCGCATGTGTTTGACGCTTGTCACTGTGCTTTGTTTCTGTTTGTCGCTCTAGTGGGACTCGCGCATGAGGGAATCCCAATACGCCCTGCCGGCTCTGGACAAACTTCAGCAAGTGGCGTGTTCTGTACAAACAAATCGGAGCATCTAATCACGTCTATAGTAGGTTACAAGTCAAGAAGGTAGCGGCAAATGCCCCTCAAAGGGAATCATATATCCCTCCGCCACCTCCCCATCCAATAGCGTCCCATCGTTTCCGTGACGTCGTGGCCAACGCGGGAGAGGGTTTTGCCTTGCTTTGAATATTTGCTTTATCTTTCGACCTTGACTTAGCGTTGTGGAAGCCACGAGAGGGAGATTAGAAGTCGTTTTTGTTTCCGATGGAAACAAAAACGACTTTGAGGATTAGCTTCCCCCTCCGATGGATACAAAGGCCACTTTCAGGGCTCGGTTTCCTCTCCGATAAATACAAAGGTCGCTTTCTTAAAAAAAAAAAAAGGGGGGGGGGGGGGGGTCGGAGACAAGTTGGCATCACTCTGTAGCCATTATCTATTCATTGAAGCGGAACAAGGGGTGTTTCAGGGAACTATTCTTTCGACTGCGGATGGATTTCAAACGGTCGCATCACGATTATGGGAGGAGCTTCTCCTACCTTCTTGACTTGTAACCGACTATAGTGCATACGCATCAACAACGAAACATGTCGAAGGACGCGGCAGACTGTACAGTCAGCGACTGAGCTAACATGGGCACCTCCGTCCACCCCTCTTTCCCCCCCCCCCCCAAGAAAATGTGCATAATGTGTGACTTGCTTACAAGCGAAAAAAAAAATGAATGTATTTAATCAGTTCGTCCCCGAAGTTTTTTTTTTTATATGGGGGCTACTCATTTTTTACGGCGTCCATACTAAGTTACTAACAGGACATGACTATACACACTGACCCAGTCACCTCTTTCTTTAATTGCCTATTTATGGTCATACTCAATCTATGGTCTCGTAGCATCCTACAAAACAAACATAAAAATGTCATGCGCGGCAGATTTGTCTATTAAAATCCGTTCCAAAAGTCGATTACCTCGGAACTATTGCAGACACGAGAGGAGCGCCGTTGGATGATAAGCCTTTAGATGGATGTATTGGTATGAATGAATACAGATGAACCCTTTAGATCTGGCGGCGGCTTGCGCCTCCTGAAGCTAAAGCTTCTAATTCAGTTTAACTAACCTCCGATGAAACTCGTAATCAATGAGGCCCTTTCCGAAACTCAGTGCCATCTGGTGGCTGAAATAGCGGTTTAACGTTTGTCGCACTCACTGGCGGCAATGAACCTGTAGCACGCAGTTTTTTATCGTGCACCGTCACTTTGCGCAAGTCAATGGCAAACGAGAATGTGCTCTCCACTGTATACAGTTCTTCTCTCGAGCATCTCTTTCAGTGCCGATGGGCACGAAGATGCAAAAAGTCAGAACGAAGTGCAAACTCAAATAGATGCTTTCACAAAGCCCTATACATCACACTCTAAAAAAAAGGGTGCAGTGGGTACACCCAGAGGGGGTGTAAGTGCTGCCACACATACTACACCCACAGAGGTGTACAAGTACACCCCCAAGACGAGGTGCATACATACACCCATTTTAAGGGTGCATATGTGCACCCTTTTATACACCTTCAGCATTCGAGGGGTGCACATATACACCCCATACTGGGGTGTGTCACTACTCCTTCCTTACACCCTCACTGTTGTTTCGGTGTGCAGGTACACCCCAATTTGAGGTGTAAAAGTATTCCCTTCTGTACACCCACGCGATTTTCCGGGAGTACAGATACACCCACCAACAGGGTTTACTATTACACCGTTGTTTACACCCACCCGCTCATAGGGAACATAGATACACCTCATTCAATGGTGTGCCATTGCACCTTTTTGTGCACCCACCTCAAGAAAACCCGCAAGAAATGTACGCGCCCAGGTGGTTGCAAAAAGGCAGGTAAACAGACACAAGGGTTTGTTTTCAAATCTCCTAGAAGTTTATTAGACAGCCTATTCCGTAAACAAGTACAAACGTGCACGCAATCCGTCATATGTGAAGATGTATAGCGGAGCTGTTACACAACTGAGAAGATTACTGAGCAAACAAGAACCGGGTGATTCTTAGGTAGTGTCTATTCTCCCAGCAGCCGGCAGAATTATTTACCCGAAATTCTGCCGGCAGTCGCAACTCACTGGCGATACAATCACTTCATCGAACGACGTTTCATCGACACGCGATGTTTCATAGACAACTCAAACTAGCTTTCTTATCGTAGCTTCCTTTTTCCTTTTTTTCTTTTTTTCTTTGTAATGAGCCACCCCAGAGTGTACCCGCGAAGTGACATGTACGGGTGGCACAGGTGGAGTAAAATTTTTGTAATGAACCGCCGCAGACTGTCCCCACGAAGCGACGTGAACGGGTGGGCTGGGTCGGTGAGCACGCGCCTCAGAGACACACGCGCGACGAAATGTCCCTACAGCGTGCATTTCGCGTAACGAGTGACGATGAAACATTAGTGTCGACGAAACGTGTCTACGAAACGTGCATCAACAAAAAGCTGTCCATGAAACACGTTTTCACAAAACGCTGGGGGAATAAGAATGTCAGTATTCTACCTGCAGTTATCACATGATTGTAGACAGCTAATGTCAGGCGACTGCCGATAGATTTTTGGGGAACTTGTTCTCCCGGCTGCTAGGAAATAGCCGCTGCCTAGTTTTCGAGGTAATCCGAACGGAACGGTCAATTGCTGCAAAGGAGTAGGTAGCAGCGCACTTACGATGAAAATACCGGACTTGAAATACGTAATCCGAGATATATGTCGACACGGGCACTGCAGAACCACACAAACACAAAAACGAAAAGAAAGAGGTCTGTGAAGATTCAACACGATGTGGCAGAAGCAGTAATTTGCCATACCGAACTCTAAACGCATCACATGAATTCCTTGGGCTTTTTTGAAGAAATCGCTTGTTGCCGATGCCCGCGTAAGTCTTTTCAAACACTGGAGGCCTTGGTACACTCGAATACGTTGTCGCGGACGAAATCTCCGGCAGCCCCGCTGGTTGCAGCACAGCACACAAGAAACTAGGCCGGGAATCAGATATTCCGGGATTGGAAAGAGCTACTGCGTCGCTCGTGAAAACTTCACCACATGATCACGCTCCTGCCATTACCCGCGCCCAGACAGCGGAGTCAAGGGATGAAAAAGAATGCGGTTCATTGGTCCTGCGACCGCGCACCTTCTTCCAAGCTTTCAGCTTAGGGAGAGAAAGAAAAAGAGAGGAATAAGAAAATAACAACTCCTTCAAGGCCAAAAGGGGGTGCCCTCGCAAAGGCTTATCTTCAGGGTTATTCCAACAATGAACACGACGAAAGGATTTGTCCCTTCTATCCTCTTGAAAGTTCGACCCAAAGTTAATAGTGCAGTGGATGCTACTCGTGGCCTTGGCCTTCAGGCAGGTGCCGTTCTCTGCCTTATCTCTAGCCTGGAGACTTTAGTCACGTGATCCTACTCGGAGACCCGATTTGCTTAAAACAAGCATAACGTCTACTCTACTGTCAATACCGAGTGAACAGAACAGCTCCATGCTTCCTAAGAAACTGTCCGACTCAAAAGTGACCCCCAAAAGGGAATCTAAGCACAAGCAGATCGGGGCGCCTGGCTAGCGTGGCGGTGCACTGATACACCTAGAGGTTTTTAAGGGAGAGGAGGATGCTCATTGCCGGTGTACAAGTACACGGGCTGGGCAATGGAAGGTGCATCTTTCAAGAAAAGGGTGCATGTGCGCCTGATACACCCGACTACACCCTTTTTTTCTTAGAGTGCAAGGGGCTTTGAAATCGATTGTGTGCTACTAACAGATTGGCTGCGCCCGAGTTAATAGAAACGAACGCTTACGCAGCTCTTGAATTCAATTCCCGCTTCACAACGTGCTAACGTCTCGAATGCATAGGCATCGAATCCTCAGCTTAGGAGTATCTTCAACTTGTTCCTTCATCAGTGAACAGAAGGCCGCTATTAGTACGGCACATATGCCATTTTTCAGATGATGATGATAGTGATCAAAGTGGCCAGACCGAAATTTTGGAAAGTGTCTATGGAGAAAGGCAAAATAACGTCGTATCGCTTCTAAGCACAAGCCTTCATCCACCATTTTCACCGAAAATTCAATCTCCCCTCGACTTATGTCACCAGTCCGATAACTTGTGCTTGGTGATATCCGCTTTCCCGGCGTCTATTTTTCCGTCGCTACCTTTAAAGCCCAAAGTCTTAACTAAATCAGTATCGCTTCAACAACTGCATGGCGAAGCCCTTTACAGTAAAGTATGAAGTGTTCAGCCGTCTCCTTTCTTCCCCACATGCCCCACAAATCTATGGCTTGATATTTCGCTTTGTACACACTAGTTAGTGGCGCCCCTGCCCTGGCCTCAAACAACAACGAGCTTCCCCTGTATGTGTCATATGTACTATCTTTAGCAATAACCATCTTACATATTTTGTAAGTCTCCAGAGTCGATTCAGTCTGCATCCCCGCTTCCCATATGTTCCTTTCTGCTGTTTTAAATCTCTCCTTAACTGTCATTTCCTGATCTGTTCCATTATTTCCCCCGGAAATTTCGATCTGAGTTTTCTTGTTCGCTTTCTCCACTTTGTATCGACGCCCTTCATGTAGTCCAAAAAGTCAAAAACTCGCCGTGCCTATCGTTCCTCCTCCGCGTTCCTTAGCCTCTCTCCAAATTCCATCTTACTACTATAGCTTTCCCTGCCCTAAAATGACGACCATTTCATATCACATTGTTCCCCCTAATTCGATGTTTTACCATGCGCTTCTAACGCTCGTCTACCCGCACCGCGTTGCTTTACTTCTAACCTGCCTTCTCCTCGTCCAACTTCGTCTTTTGGTGTCTGCGATAGTTCCTAGGTAATCAATTTTTATACCAATTTTAGTAAAGAAATCAGCCACGTATGAATGTAATGTTTGGTGTTGTTGTTGTTTTTAGAATGTTTAGAGCCCCTAGATAGAGTAACTTCCATAAATAAACCATCGCAGAAATTGATTTAGTGCCCCTTTAAAGGTGTAAAAAAGGGTGTTGCAAAGGGAAGCAAATTTATTCTGACGTAGATCTTATCGCCCTTGAGGACTTCCTTAAATCAATATGCCTCATATCCATGCGCACCTTTATTCCAAGGAATGCACCTTCAAAGGTGTAATTCACTGCACATGAAACACCCTTCATTTGTCGAAGAATGTAAAATAGTGGAAAAGGGTGCTGCGTGTTGGTGCGGCGAACTGACAATATACCCGGTTCGAACAGCTCTAGCGGGGGTTGTTTCAGCGTATCATATAAGTTATAACACGTAACGTTTTCTTGCCCTAGTGCAGTGGTTCTCAAATGGGGGTCCGCGGACCCTTTAGGGTCCGCGAAGTCATCCTAAGGGTCCGCGAAGCCTGCCTCCTGGCAATAAAAGTTGTCTTTTTTCAGATTAAGAATAAAACCTAACATTTCTTGGATGAGTTTTGTCGTGTATACGTCAATAAGAGAAGTCTACTCCACGCTAGCCCTTAGTTACATCTGTTTATTAAATCACTATCAAAATTAATAACTTTTCCCTTTTCCTCACCACGAATGGGGTCCTCCATCATATCCGCCGACCCACAAGGGGTCCGCGAAACATGAGTGGTGGAGAACGACTGCTCTAGTGAAAGAAAATCACGTGCTCCCGTGCGACCGATATTCCAGAATACGGTCCGGAAAGAAGCCTATGACATGTATGCATTTTTCACAATGAAGGACGGAGAGGTCAATTTGATGTCAGTCTTGGTTGTCTACCATGCTTTCCCTGGCGAATGGAGCATAAATAACTTTTTTTATTTCTTTCCCTTGCCTTTAATATATATATATATATATAAATATATATATATATATATATATATTTCTTTTTTTTTAGTTAGCGATATGGTAAATAAATACATGTGGAGCAGAGCACTATAGTTTGAGCGTTTCATTTGTGTAATACGTACAAAATACATGAAACTTTACGGCGCTCACACACGACATGCTTCCCTTTGTGCAGCTCCCGTTGTTCAAGAAAGTCATCGTCCTCGCGCTGTCACTGGGCTCTGCCTCTGTCATCAGCTGTTCTCATGGGCCACTATCGCCAACGCTTCCAGCCGTGTCATTCATCGAGCCCCGCCAAAACTTCCGTCCAAGCGCAGTGACGTCAACCTGGCCGAAAACGCCCCCAGAATCCCCGGCCGCCGGCCTACATAAGGACGGACCCAGCGCTGCCCCTTTCAGTGGGCACGGGAGCGCCGTAACGACACCGACGCTCACACACGACATGCTTCCCTTTGTGCAGGTCTGTAAACGTTTCTCGCTACATACAAAAAATTCAAGCTACGTATTCATCTTATGGTTCCCGTGCCCCAAAGTGCTGTTTTGTTTTGCTTGCGATTGTTTTCATGTTTTGGGTAAATTACTATTACTCTCTGGTGACGTCGAAACCAACCCCGGCCCTCCAAAGGTTGATCCAAAGCACATTGAGGATATGCATGTATTGCTACTAAGACTTGACGCCAATGTAACGAGCCTGGCGACGGGCCAGGCTGCTCTAAAAACCGATGTTGAGAAGGTACTTCATAAGCAGACGCAACTCGAGAACTCGGTCTCTGCCCTTACCACCAAGCTCAATTCTCTTGAAAAAGAAATGGCAACCATCGCACAGGCGAAAACAGATATTTGTGCCCTTCAGCATTTTGCCACTGTACAAACAGCTGTAACTAAAGCCATGACGTCCCGGCTCGAAGATATAGAAAATCGTTCTCGCCGATGTAATTTGATAATTCATGGAATACCCGATAGCGTAGGTGAATCTTGGTCATCCACTGAACAAAAAGTAATAGATTTGGCCAAAAATAATCTAGGTGTTACGCTTGATAGCTCCCAGATTGAGCGTGCGCACAGACTGGGAGCGCACTCACAAGAAAAAGACAGGCCGGTTATTGTATGCCTTTCCTCTTACAAAACAAAAAATCAACTACTTCTTTGTGGGCCTAAATTGCGAGGTACACCCATTACCATCTCTGAGGATTTCTCTGCGAATATCCGCGTCGCACGAAAGACACTTTACTCGTTCGCAAAACCGCAGGGTCACCCATTTAAACTTCGGTTTGACAAATTGCACATGGGCACTAAGACCTTCAGCTACGACGCACTTTCGGATTCCGTAATTGAAACTCCCCATAGGACCGGGCAGGGAGTGGGAGCAGAAATGTTGCCGCTATTAGCTCCCCCATTGGTGTTGTTGCCGCTGTTACATCCCCAATTGTTGCCACTGTTAGCTCCCAAATTAGTGTTTTATACTTGAATGCGCGTAGCCTAATGCCAAAACGAGAGGAACTTTGTTCTCTTATTTCCTCTTGTGATGCTAAAATTGTACTAATCTCCGAGACTTGGCTTCATCCCGGTATAGACAACAATGAAATATTGCCGAATCACCCTGAGTTTATCATTTATAGGCGAGATCGATGCGGCCGTCGTGGTGGTGGTGTTTTAATATGCGTGCATGAAAGTATCCAAAGTTCCCTTCTCCTTATCTCCAGCACTATCGAAGCAATCTGGGTCTCAATGAAATGCGGTTTTAAATCAATCTTGCTTGGCGCCTGTTACAGGCCACCCGATGCGTCATCTAATTTTGTGCCTTCTTTGCATGACGAGCTGTCCGCTTTATGTGTGCAACTTCCTGACCATCCTGTTCTTTTATTTGGCGATTTTAATTTCCCCGATATTAAATGGAATTCGCCTGGTCAAGATTGTGTTCATGGTACCAGTGACTGTCGTGAGTTTGTTAAACTTTGTTTAGATTTCAATCTGTCCCAGATGGTTTCTTTTCCAACGCGTGTAAATGACATGTGCTCAAATATATTAGACTTGGTATTAACGAATCAACCTGAGTGTATCTCGTCGCTGTCTGGATCCGAAGGCATAAGTGATCACAAGGCAGTACACTGTGACCTAGCATTTGAAGCACCTGAACGTATAAGACTTGTTAAAACGATAAGGCTATATAACAAAGGAAATTATGAGCAGTTTAACATGGACCTCTCAAATTACTCTTCAGTCTTCTTAGATAAATTTGATAGTAGGGATGTGAACGAAAACTGGTGTAAATTTAAGAACAAATTATTAGAACTTGTTGAAATACATGTCCCAAGCACCACCATAAGTTCCCGATCTTCTAACCCCTGGTACTCGCGCTCGCTGAAAATACTCAACAATAAGAAGAAACGCCGTTTTCGGACAGCCAAAAATAATAACACCACTGAATCTTGGGACAGGTATAATGAATGCGCAAATGAGTACAAACGCATGCTTGCGGAACAGAAACGTATTTTCGACCAGGAAACCCTTCCATCCCTGCTACTCAATAACCCTCGCCAATTCTGGCAAGTTGTTAACCATACTCCACGCTCGCCACTTAACCTGGAAGATGAATTTAAAAACAAAATAGAGGCGAGTCAGTGTGCCTCAGTTTTAAATGACATGTTCTCTGCTCAGTTCACCATCCCAAGTCCTTTAGCATTGTTACCAACCATTGCTAACAACCTCCCTTGTATGGATCCAATATATGTTGATTTTGACGGTATTGTTAAAATTATTAAATCTATGAAAGTGTCTTCATCCTGTGGCGTCGACAACATTAACTCTAAAATACTGCAGCGCACAGTGTGTTCGTCGAGTCTTTTTTTAACCAAAAATTTTCAGCAGTCCTTGAATACAGCGGCAGTTCCTGACGATTGGAGGATCGGAAAGGTCATTCCGGTCCACAAGAGCGGTAATAAATCATCTCCCTTAAACTATAGGCCTATCTCTCTTACTTCTGTACCTTCAAAAATACTGGAGCACATAATCCATAAGAATCTATCCATTCACCTCGATTCCATTTCCTTTTTTAACAAGGCACAGCACGGCTTCCGTAGAAACTTTTCTTGTGAAACACAGCTTCTTTGCTTAACCCATGACCTTTTTTCTAACCTCGACTCCGGTTTTCCAACCGATGCTGTATTTCTTGACTTTGCTAAAGCTTTTGACAAAGTACCGCATAACCAACTGCTACTAAAACTTTCATCGTTAAACCTTGACACCAACGTACTCTCATGGATTAAATCTTTCCTCTCGCAACGAAACCAGTTTGTTTATGCTAACGACTCTTCATCTGCCTTGGCCCCTGTTACATCCGGTGTGCCCCAAGGAACAGTCCTTGGTCCACTACTCTTCCTTATTTACATCAACGACCTTCCACTTCAGGTGTCTTCATCAATGTGTTTATTTGCAGATGACTGTGTCGTTTATCGTAAAATAGCATCTCCCTCTGATTCTGCAGCGCTACAAAATGACCTTGACTCTATTAATAAATGGTGTAGTAATTCGCAAATGTCCCTCAACGTTAACAAATGTAAACACATGCGCTTCTCTCGTTCCACCTTCCAAACTTCCTCTCCTCTTACTCTTAATGCTGTTCCTCTACAACAAACTGACACATACAAGTATATTGGTGTTCTTCTAACTAAAAGCCTCTCTTGGGACAGTGATATTAATTCAGTGGTGTCTGCTGCTAACCGAAGCCTAGGTTACCTCCGTCGCAACTTCAGATCTGTCCCAAGTAACCTAAAGCGACTCCTTTACATTTCCTTAGTACGATCGAAATTAGAGTATGCATCCTCCATTTGGCACCCTCACCTTTCTTCACTAACAGACAGTATTGAGGCTGTCCAAAACCGTGCTGCCCGGTTCATTCAATCTGACTACTCACGTTTTTCTAGTGTTACTCGAATAAAATCTGACCTTTCTCTTCCCTTACTTGCTACCCGACGGAAAATTTTTCGTCTGTGCCTATTGCATAAAGTCTATTATTCGCCCCTACTACATCAGACTCTTCTCACTCCGCCAACCTATTCGTCTTCTAGACTAGATCATCCTAAAAAAATAGCCCGGCCGCGATGTTTTTCCACAGCACATCAAAACGCCCTTCTCCCCGACGCAATTGTGGACTGGAATGGCCTTCCCGGTGACATCGCAGCCATCGAGGACTCCGCCGCATTTCGCGAAGTGATTCAGCAATATTGTAATACCCACTCCCCTCTCTAACGCCTCACGGCCTTGAGGGTATTGTAAATAAATAAATAAATAAGTATAATGGAGACTGCTTTGACCAACTGAAATTGATGCAGTCCGCATATAAGATAACCTATTTTGCTCATTTTTCCTTAGCTGTGCTTGTGTGTGTTCTCTTTTGGCATTAATGGAGATAGGTTTTATGAGTGTATATTGTTTGCTCAATAAAGTGGGATTTAAATTATGGGCTTTCTAGGATACTTCGGGCGCACATATAGAGTTTCACCCTTTCAAAACGATATCAAAAAAGTATTTTAATATACTTTTAATTCAAGATGCAGGAAGGAAAGACAGCGATCATAAAATCTATGTGTTTTTTTTATTGTACATCCATCGAAAACGTTAGAGACTCATTCGCGAGACGCGCAAACTTTAAATAACATAAAAAGTTCGTGAAACAAGAAAAAAAAAAGAAAATCACCAGTGTTTGGTAAACTACATCTAATACTAGTTAAAGTATAGAGTAAATGAGAGGTTATGTACTTCAAGTAGGAAAGTCCAGCGCGTGCAATATACTTGAAACGGAGTACTATAAATACAATATACTTTCGAAGTAATTTACAAGTACTTTATAATACAATCTTTCATGATGTTCTTTCATTCCTCTATACAGTTGTTGTTTTTTTTTAACCGGTATGCATGGCCTCGTGGACAGCAGTTATATTCGCAAAATAACGGCGAATATTGCATAAATTCAAGTGGTTAGAGAGTAGTTGTTTTACTCTCGCTGACCATTACATTACCCCGAGAAATGACCAGATGGCGTCTCGAAAGACGATAACGCGTTTTCATATAACAATATTCCCTTTCTTTTCTTTTTTTTTTGTTAGTGAGTGGTGAAATTTCACACTCGACCTAAGAAGTTGTGTATCCCTAACGAAAAAGTCAGAACTGCAAACTGGATTTCAGGTTTCCAGCAAGAAATCCAATTACATTTCCAGTTCCATAATCCAGTTAGCGAAAAGTTATACTGATTTTTTCGGTAGGGATGGTACTGGGAAAGCAAAGGATGCGAGCACGTGTCCTTTAAAAAGCTTAATTTCACCAAGCCGCCCTCAGTACAAATGGAGCGATGAGTCATCTTCTTGCGCTTCTGGTGAAAGTAGAAAATCACTCCCGGCATTTCTTCAAAGTTGAGAGAGCATCACTTTATGATACAAATTTAGCAAGACCAAATTTGGGGAATGCACTTTGATGTCGGGAGTTGTACTATATCCTAGAAAACTATCAGAAAAAATGCTTTAAATAAAGTACAAGTACATGCATACTAATATATTTCAACTAAAGAGTCCAAATTTTCCAAATCTATTTTAAGTACGTACTTAAGGTACTTCCCTACACTGCAAATCATTATTCTGTACTTTCCGCTCGGGCTTCGTGTAAAGTGATGTTGACATTTTATTTTTAAATTTAGTTCGGATACTTGGCTTCGGCATTCATATTGATCCCATGGATCTTCCACATAAAAACAGACACGTAGAGAAGGGCTCGTGAACTGCTTTTTTTTTTGTAGGATATCGCATGACCAGCTCCGTGGGAATAAACGAGGTTGAAGTAGGCCTAAAGGATTAAAATCATCTGGTAGGCTAGTTAAGTAAACATCACTAAAAATGGCGCAAGTACGACGGAAGGAAGAACGAGAAGACAGGATAGAGCGCTAACTGACAACTGGCGTTTTATTTACAAGAGAAAAGAAGACGAAGAAAGTGAGGTAATTCAAAGACAAAAGAAAAAAAATAGAAGAAGAATCGAAGATAAAAAAGGCATCGGATAGAAAACAGAAGGATGCTTTTCGTAATATATATGCAAATATTATGAAGCAAAAAATTGAAAAAGATAAAAAAAATAAATAAAAAGGAAAAAGAAAAGGAGATGAAAAAAGAAGGAGAAGAAAAGGGACTGTTGTCCGTATACGGTTCTTTCTGAGAAGAGCTGATCGCGCGCTATTTCACGGGTTCGGAGGATTCGCTCTACTTTTCTTCCTCCAGCGCAGGTCACCTGACCTGCTAATCTTTCTTTATTCATTTGTTACTCAACTTCAGCAAATCTCTTTGCGTGAAAAGCGGAAAAACCGTACGCCGCTGTCGCTTGCCGCTAGGTGACTTCTGAAACGTATCATGCCGCTCACGGGATACAAAATCTCTCGTAACGCCATGATCATAGCATAAAAAGCTCGCAATGACCCCCATACAAATAACAAAGATGTCTGCTAGCGCTGCCTCAAAGTTGCCTACCATGAGTTTGCATGCATAGAACTCTTTTCTGAAAAGGTTGATTGTTTCAAATCTTGCCATCCTGCATGCGGAGCTGAAGCTCACGTCTGCATCTCAGACAGCACTTTTATGAGTACGATTTCCACTTTGCTGGTCTCGGTTAAGCGGCACTTAATCATGCAGTCACTAGGTATTGGTGAAGAGACCTTTCAATGGCTTCCTCTTTTGGTTTCTATCTGTGACTTGGCGACCGAGATTAACAACAGCCAGCGGCAATTCGAAGTTTTGTGTAAAACCTAGTGCCTTCATGTGCGCTTTGTTTGGGGTGAGGACATCTGGCCATTTTGTTTCCAATTCTTCTTTTATTTTTTGTTCTGAAGCACGTGAAAGAGCGTGTCCCTGCACGCGCTCGTGGCGCTGACTGTGCTACGGCGACATTTTGTTTCCGGCGATTTCTTTGTATTTTCTCTGTGAGCGCGTGCTGTCGGCATCGGGTACTATACTTCGTTTCAGCTTGGGTCCAGACGCAGCCGATGCTACAAGCGCGAGCTCTGGCTTTCAGCAGTCCCTGCCAATGCACGAGCGCTCGTGCATGCAGGGACGCTGTTCAGAGCCACACGCTCGCGCTCGTAGCATCGGCTGCGTCTGGACCCAAGCTGAAACGAAGTATACAAAGGGTGGCATCACCCTAAACAGAAGGCCATTGAGGCACGCTAGTAAAACCAGAGTGGAAGCTTTCAGTCATCGTCCTGAAAACAACACCGTCAAATGTGACAGTCGGACATTACTCTTGTTCGCAAAGAGAAGCAAAATTTATCATATAGTCAGCAGTCGTGCTGTGGCACTTTTTAAGCTGGTCTCGTCCTTTTGAATGTTTTATCTGGCATGCAGTTACTGCGCGATCAGGCCTCCAGTAAAAAAGCAAAGAACGCGCGAGGACGCCTATCTCTGCGGTGATTGATGATGTGCGAAACATGCTGGCAAGGCGAGGGTGTGACAGATAACAAAACAGAAATCCGCAGCTTTTGAAACACTGCTTTTATCGTTAGCGATGAGGGGCATACTTTGAAGAAAAACAAGCTGCTTTCACCGCACGTTGTCACTTTTTTGCCCGTGCGCAAAGAAGTGACAGCTGTTGTTGCTCGCATAGAGTAGTGTTTATGGGCTGGATTTTTTAGCGAAAGGGGTGTCACGCTCGATTGTGACGAAAAAG
>JAZHYW010033476.1:0-11477 GCA_037355805.1 Ixodes ricinus
CGTACCAAGTTTCCGCGGTCCCCCAAAGATCTTCCGCCGGGAGCACAGCTCTGTTGCAACGTCCCACCACCGAAAAAGGCAGACGAATACACGTAAAGGTGCGCCCCAACCTTAGCTCCGATTCCCTATCATCAAGTGCTCGCAGGACTTGATTATAAAAAGCTGAACGCATTCCTTTGAGATAACTATCGAGATGCTGTCCTGCTCTGATGTCAGCCATGTCAGAACGTCACTTGTCCCGGAATGTCGTTTTTGAAGTACTGCCCCAAGGGGACGATATAGAGGTATGTTAACTGTACACTGCTTTTTTATTATTGCGATTAAAGTCTACTTTACTATGTGGAACGTTTTTTTTTTTTGCATGTATTCGTCATTTAAATTATTCCGTGTCTGACGCTGTAGGCACGGGAAACATCCCATCGCCATACTTCGCTTCAGCTTGGGTCCAGACGCAGCCAATGCTACGAGCGCGAGGCATGTGGCCTTGAACGGTGCCTGCGCAAAGGCGAGCGCGTGCTTGGCAGGTGACGCTGAAATGCTGCGGCGCTCGCGCCCGTAGCATCGGCTGCGTCTGGACCCAAGCCGAAGCGAAGCAAATTAATACCGCATAGAAAACAAACCTGTACTCCCCCCCCCCCCCCCCCCAGTGCGTCTTGTAACGCGACCATGCTTGCACACGCGACAACGTCAAAATTGATGCGCCTGCCGCCTTGCGGTACGATTGCAGCTGCCAGCGAGTTTCAACGCGGTGTTGGCCGCTTGGGAGCGGGTCGGAAATGCCCAATGATGACGTCGTCAGGCAGCCACCACATCTTCTAGAGATGGTGCTGGCTAAACACCCACAACCATGCCAAACCCTCAGCTGCACCTTTGCGTGCGGATTCGCGATGCAACTCTTTTTCTATAGTTTCCGGAGTTTCTTTGTTGCTATATTTTTTTCGATCGTAGGAAAGAGAGAAGAAAGATTTTGGTCAGTACAATTGGAAAAAGAAGTAGATATGCATATATAAACGAGAATATTTTTGACCACTTCCCGCAGAATAGCTAGGGGCAAAGGCTATACTTGAGCGAACAGCCACTGCATGACAGTAAAAACAGCAACAGCAACAACAACAACAAAAAAATACATACCAGCTTTTACAAACGGCTTTCTTCATCTAAAAAAAAAAAAACAGCATGTCGAACTAAAAAAAAAAATATATAAACATCTGCACCTACCCTCTTCCCTTCTCCCGACAAATAAAGGAAAGCCAGCAAACAAACTTTTGGGGAGATTTCACTAAATGACGATTTAGATAGTGGGTAGTGGACCGCTATTTATAGGTATATGTAAGTGCTTCTCTCTCTCTGTATATATATATGTATATATATTTTCTCTTTTTTTTTTTCATGAGGGGGGGGGGGGGGGCGAGAGCGAGACAGAGGACGCGTGGAGTGCAAACGCAATTATCCCGGCTATCAATGTGAGCTTGACCAGAAGCCGCAAACAAGGCTGTTTTTCTTTTTTTTTCTTCTTTGGCGGCGCGCGCGGGTGGTCCCCCTCCATCCCTCCGCGCCCCTCCACGCACCCA
Source organism: Ixodes ricinus (assembly GCA_037355805.1). Taxonomy (NCBI): domain Eukaryota; kingdom Metazoa; phylum Arthropoda; class Arachnida; order Ixodida; family Ixodidae; genus Ixodes; species Ixodes ricinus. The sequence continues at coordinate 1,572 of JAZHYW010033476.1, forward strand.
ACCATTTAGTGCAAATTAAATTTGGTTAGGCGCGCGTGAGTTCGTATCGTACGAGCCTAAACCTTATATATCTACACCCACTGCATAGTTCTTTGCGTATGTGGGGGTACTTCGGTTCTGCGATGCGCAAGGCAAACACGGATGAGCTGCGTCTGCGTCACGGCCCGGTCGGCGGAGGAACACGCACACACACACAGCGAGCGAAAAAAAAGAAAAAAGTAGTGCGGCTTAGATTGGTGATGAGCCCTAACCCCAGTCGTTTGCTATACCAATTTTTTTCGCCACATGTTTTGGGGATTCTTGTTTTTTGTATATTTAAGTTGATTGCGTACGTTTTTGTTTGTTTTTATTTCAGGTTTTCTTTTTCGATTATGTCGAGCGGTCGATGTCGTTAAAAAGCTTTTTCGTCGATTGAAATTAAATCCGCCAAACAAGAAGGAGAGAGCGCGTGGAGAAATGCTGGGCTCTGGAGTTGAGCGCGTTTATCGAAAAGAAGTGTAGTTCATGGCGCGTAAAATTATCGATGGCGGGATGAAACCGAGACTGTAATCAAAATTTAAAGGAGTGCAGTCATTTTACGCATGACCTTATTAGATATTACTTTGCGATGTGTAGCGTGTGTGTGTGTGTGTGTGTGTGTGTGTGTGTGTGTGTGTGTGTGTGTGTGTGTGTGTGTGTGTGTGTGTGTGTGTGTGTGTGTGTGTGTGTGTGTGTGGGGGGAGGGAGGGTACGCCACGATATCGCAGGATCGCACAATCTTGTCTAGACAGTGCTCGGCGAGGCCTGTCCAGTGCACTTCAATTAAGAATCTCATTGCATTCGAGCTGCGCTCTCTACACATGCACGAAACGTTTTTTTATTATTTATTGGCGCAATAAGCGCAATATCGCGATAATGCGCCCCTTTACCCAGACGCATTTTGTTGGAAACAGCGACAGTGTGTCAGCCGCAACCATACTTTCGTAACCTGTAATGGTTTAATTAGCTAATAACCACTTATTCGAATATAACGAAACAATTGGGAGTAATCGTTTTATTAACCTTTTCCTCCTAGTAGATTTTCGGGACACCGACGCATTGAAGCCAAAATGACCTTTGTAACTCTTGAGCCGCAGCCCCGCTGCTTCGGCTTAGTGGAAGTCACGGCGTTCGAGCTGCATTATGACGACATGATTATGTTCAAGCATGTTCAAGCATGTTCGAATCATGTTTGCATCATGCGTAACTATGCGCTTCTTCGAACGTGGCTACAGACTGTTTTTTTAATAGTGACCAGTCTGACAGGGCCGTCACACAAGAATTAAAGAAACAAGCCTCAGACAGTGTATAGACCAATTCAAGTCACTGACGTCATGCCTCTGAGGTGACGCTGCTGTCGCTACTGCGCATGCGCAAGAGCTTCACTCGCCCCGATTTTGGTTTCTGCGCAGTGCCCACGCCAGGACTTCTTCCTAACACCGTGTTCGTGTATACGCAGGCTCTCTTTTGTGCGATGTACCGTGGCCGCGCAGCTTCATAGTTCATAGGATCGGTGGTACAAGAGGCGTCTGCAACGCCCTTAAAGGGGTCATGAAGCGATATCGGGTTGAAACGTTCGAGACTTCGCAGAGGCGTAGTGGAGGCTGCAGTCTGGTACAAGTAGATGCTTGACCGCCGCTGAATCGGAAGCTTCTTGGTCGCGGTGAAATTGCGAAGATAAAAAAGGACTACTCCGATTATAAAGAAGTCAACGGGAATCAGAGATCACTTCGATATATCCGATATTTCGTTATAACCGACTTCGGTTATAACGAAGTGCAAAGAGAATGGAAATCGTAATTGCTTCGCTGTAGCCGCTATTTCGTTATAACCGACTTCGTTATAACCGGTCTTAACAGTATTTCTTTCGGTCTTGCCTTCGCAAAGCTCGCTGACGTAATTGTGTGATCGAAACCGCACGCCCGACGACGGTCGGGCGCGGCTCGTGGATTGGACGCGAGAACTGCGTGAGCACTCGACTTCGGCTCGTAACGATCAATGCCTCGGCGGACATTCGGGTAGTGACTCGTGTCCGACCACTGCGGAGGTGAGAATAGCCGAACTCTAACAACGCCTTGAGCTCGGCGCGTGTTTTCTACTTTGGCAACCCCAGCGCGTGGTATGATTAACGTGGGCGGCATAGGATATACGCAGAGAAAAATCGTTTCATGGCTCCTTTAGGATATGTGTAGGTGCATGTTAGATCAGCTGTATTCAAGAAGAGTGGCTGTTTGGGCTAGTTGGTGGGTCATTTCAGAAAAGCGTGCGCGTGCGCAGCAGGGACAAGGACGCAGGGAGGGACAGGACACAAACGAGCACGTCTCGTTTGTGTCCCGTCCTTCCCTCGACCTCTTCTTGGCTGCGCACGCACAAGTTACTATGAAATTAGCTGTTTGTAATGTTCTCAAGACGTACGCGTTCAGAAGGCCTAAAAGATCCTTCCTTCCCCCAACAACCGAATACTGGTAAAAACTACTTCCCACGGCGTATAAACCAGATGCAAAACTTGCCTTTTTTTGTTTTTTTAATTCAGGTGACAACGAGGATTTACACCACGTGCGACCTCGCAATGATGCTAAATCGAAACGTCTCGCAATGGGAAGTTTTTCGTAGACCTTTTAATTATTTCTCTCCCTATACGCTACGCACTCTCAGCAACAGAGACGCCACTACTGCACATGCGCGCCACTAGCCTCGTCTGCAGAGTTCAGGACCTCGAATAATGGGTTCCGGAGTGCGCTGCCTATGGACGACCGAAGCGATTTACGAAAACACCCTATAACCGCGATCACGCTGCTCTAATACATCGCACAAACGACAGTCTCTCTCATCAAACGTGTTTCTTCCTCGTATGGCTGTCTTGCCAAATTAGGCACAAAAAATGAAGAAAAAAAAAAAAGCTTTGTGCAGGCAGATTTGAGGCACGATACGTATAAAGCAGACATTCTTGGAACGGTGCTTGAGACGACTCCGCGGATAATTCAGTCGACGTGTCTGCAGCCAATCTTTTGTAGATTTATAGCCGGTGCGAGTGCGGCTTAAGGGGCACTGAAGTAATTTTTGAAAAGGGTCATTTTTGATCTTATATATTGTTTAAAATGTGTTAGTTCCCATAGTTCCCACATATACCAAGTCCTATATTACAAAACCGCCTAGTCATCTCAGGGCAAGAGAAGAGCATGTGGACTCTTTTTTCTCGCGGACTACATTGTGTGGACCAATGAAAGCCCTACAATACGCGTAGATTCCGAACTATTTTATTATAACTTGTTTCGAAGAAAGTCTGACAGGGACCCATTCGGATAAGACTCTCTCTTTCACCGCGGGCGAAGCCATCGCTCGCAACTCGCCGACAAGCGCCCTTCGTCGACCACTTCACTCGGAAGAAACTTCTTCCCCAAAAAGGGGTGTCGCGATCTTTGAAGACGCCTTTAACGAGAAATAAGGTACGCATCGGTTGTGCTTTCGGGTTTGTTGGGATGCTTAGGGCGTCCAGATTGAGTTGTCACCACAAATGGACGACCTCAGAATCGACTTCAGTACCCTTTAATGTTGGCCATGGTTTGAGATTGTGTGCGAACTGCTTCTGTTGTCGGCTGTCTGTTTGTCAAGTGGGACTCGCCCATAGAAAAACCAAAACCTTGCAGGGACGACTGCAACAACAACAACAACAACAACAATAACAATAATAACAATAAAACAACAATAACAATAACAACAATAACAATAATAATAACAACAATAATAATAACAATAATAATAAATAATAATAATAATAATAATAAAAGATTGGTAGCGACCTTTACCTTCATAGTTCTATAATGCGCGACATGCATTCTAGGGAATTGGTAAGGAAATTGGTGCGTCACGTGATGTATATTTTCCCGCTAAATTTAGCGGGGAGACTGGAAAAAGGGTTGTACAGGTCACGTGACGTATAAGGTCACGTGACTTCGATTTCCCCCGATAAATGTAGCGGGAAAACTCGATTGGCGTCTGGGTCACAAGTCGTGAATTTTCCCGATACATTTAGGGGGTAACTGAAGTAGTGTACGGGTCACGGGAAGTCAATTTCCCGATAAATTGAGCGGAGGCGTACATTTTCCGCACTACATTTAGCGGGGAAACTGAGTGCCGCCAATTTCCCAGATCTGTGTACGTAGTTCAACTACTCTACTCAAGTTACTGTAGTTTAACTACTTTTCTGAGTAGTTTAGTAACTTTCAATTACATTTTTATTTCGGTAATTAGTAGTTTACTTTAATTACTTTTTCCGAGTAACTTCTACTCAAGTTACAAATTACTTTCGAATTTTAGTGGTTGTTTTTCCTATCAACAAACATTCCTGCACAAAGGAGATAAGATGCTGGAAGACCAGCTGATATTTGCAAAGAGGGGAAGCATGCGCCGTAGAAAGAGGGGGAGGGGAGAAAATGGTTTAGAGAGTCCGAAACCTCCCAAACTAACTTTTCACAAGCCCCCCCCCCCCCCCTCTAATTTACTTCGTACTTTACTTCAAGTACTTTTTGGATGTACTTTACGCAACACTGTAAACAAGCAAACACTGTCTAAAAAACCAAGCTCAGACAGTGCTAAACCTCACAGTTGAAATGACACATTCGCACGCAGTACATCGTTGACCAAACAAATAAGAAAGTACAAATCAATTAGGCACGCAGAAGCAGAACCAGCTATTAAAACATTTCTGTGAAAAAAAAAAGTTTCATATTTGGCTAGCACAATTTCGCTAACGATTGAAACCTCTGTACCTTTTGACCATAAAAAACATATAAAGTAACTTCAAAAGTAACTTCAAAAGTAATTCGCTACTTTTTTACGGTAATTCGTAATTTTCTCAATTACTTTCTGTTTGAGTAATTTCTACTCTACTCAAATTACTTTTGACGTCAATACTCAGTAACTTAACTTAATTACATTTTTTGAGTAACTTGTACATGTCTGCAATTTCCCCAAGGTGTATAAGTCACATGACGCCACGTGCCGTCACGTGACGCCGCTTTCCCCGCTAAATTTAGCGGAAGATGCACGGACGGACATGCAAAATTTTGGGAGGTTGGTGTTAAAGGCATTCCATGCTCTTAAAAAAGTCAAAGCAAGAGAGAGAGAGAAAAGAGAGAGGAAAGAGTAAGGTGGGGGATGTGACTCTCGATTTCTGCATCTAATCAGAGTGGAGCGGCGTCGCGGAGCGGAAGGCTTTTGAATTCGAGAAGGGAGAAGGGGGGCAGGAAATTGCGTTAGAAGCGAAGCGCTGATGACTTGAATTGCCCTCTTTTGTCGGATCCTAAATAAGCCCGAGCTCCCTCTCTCGAGGCGTGCCTGCATGCAGGAAGCTGCCACCATCGCCGATACCCGACCGCTGGTGTGAGCAGCCCCCTTCAGAAGAGGACATAGATTAAGTTGAGAGGAGTGAAGTGGAAAAGAGGGGAGGAGGTGCGATATATTAATCTCGAGCCTCGGGGATCACGCCTACAGCCTCTGAGCCGCGAGATTAGTTTCTGAGCTGCGGGCCGCTTGTTCTTTTAATATCGATTTGGGACCGACCCTCTTGCCCGCGTGTGTGTGCCGCTCGTTGTATGTGGTGGTTCCACGTTATAGTTGTCCAGCGAGACAACAAGTGAACGCAGAATGATATTTCCGATAGTGTGCGTGAAAGTACAGCACAGGAGAGCGGACTACAATAAGACGGAGTGCGATGAGAGTAAAGAGTAAGTCACAGTACAGGAGACAGTATGCAGTAGAGTAAAATAATAAGTTACAGTACAGTAGATGATACAATAAAGTAAAATAGAAAGCCACAGTATTGTTGATACTACGATAGAGTAGAAGAGTAAGTCACAGTATGCAGTAGACGGTGCAATAGAGTAGAAAAATAAGTTACAGTACTGTAGATGGTTCGATAAAGTAAAAGAGAAAGCCAAGTATAGTTGATACTATACGATAAGAGTAGAAGTTTAAGTCAGAGTACAGTAGACAGTACAATAGGAGTAAAAGAAGAAGTTACAGTACTGTAGATGGTTCGATAAAGTAAAAGAGAAAGCCAGAGTATAGTTGATACTACGACATAAAAGTGTAATTCACAGCACAGTAGACAGTACAATAGAGTAGAAGAATAAGTTACAGAACTGTAGATGGTAGAATAAAGCAAAAGAAAAACCAGAGTATAGTTGATAGTACGATATAGTCGAAGACTAAGTCGCAGTGCAGTAGACAGCACAATAGAGTATAAGGGTAAACCACACTACATTTGATAGTAGAGTATGGCACAGTACGGAGTATAATAGTGTAGTACCGTACAGCGCATTGTAATGTTGTAATGTTGCAGTATAATAGTGTAGTACCGTACAGCTCATTGTAATGTTGCACCACGTTGGATGTCACCCCATACTTGCCCTTGCCGAGAAAAACAGATCCCGTAAAGTGCGAAATGTGCATTACGGAAGGTGCTACGCGCTCAACTGCAGGGGCCAAAACCATCGCAATAGCCGCTGATCTGACCTCAGTGCAAGCCATGCCTAGAACAATGACCACGGTCTACTCGCAACTCCAACGGCGAGAATCTAATTCATCCCTTTTCCCCTGCTTCACATTTCGGCCGTAAGGCGGCTCCAGTTTTCGCTGTGCTTCTGGATTTATGGTAGTTCCCCACTTCTCTCTTTCACATCATTTCCGCAGGGTGGCGCCTCATCCTCCGGAGTTGGCGGAGTTGGGTATACCTAGCTGGAAGGTAATATGGCAGTTCAAACGTAATATTCAACAAGTCATATGGCTGTTTAAATATAATAAGGCATGTCGCGAACGTCCCGAAGGTCGAGTTCGAAAGGGTTTGAAAATGTCAAACCTCGATTAAGTTTAGAAAAATTCGAAACTTTTGACCCAAACTAAAGTTCGACATTTAAAATTTTTTTAAAAATGCCACTATTTTTTTACAAATAAAGTTCGAAAGATCGAAAATGTCGATTTCCTTGTGATTTAATTTCGAAACGTTTAAATATTTCGTATTCCTTCGATGTACAAGGTCGAAAGTTTCGACTAAATTTCGAAATCTTCGAAGTTCACGTACGGAGATTGAACACCTCAGTTTTGAATTAAGTTTTCACGGATTCACATATAAACAAAATTGCCAAATCTGATACACATTTTCCCGAAGACGTTGCACATGTGCCGTAAGCACATCTTCCTCCTCAATACCGTGGTACCGGGGGTACCATCTCTACTACTCGTTATTTATCCTAACTCATGAAACAAGCGCGGAATTGGTTGCACGGTTCATCGAAAAGCCCCGAGACGGTCCCTTCTATCGTTTTGAAAATGATTAGCGGTCCGATTAAACGTCGCCTAAATTCGATTCTGGCGTGAGACAGGGAAATATACGAGACAAGGCACGCACATAAGAGCATCCAGGCTTCGCGAAGGTCTTTAGTTTCTCTGGGCGTTTATTTTCGGTGTGATGACACTGGACACAGGAACAGCACCCGACACAGCTGGAGGTTGAGGAAAGCGCAACGCTGGTGTCTGGAACTTTCATTTTTCGATGAATGAAGATATTGGCCGCTCAAAAATGCAGCCGGTTCCTAATGATAATGGAGTATAAACGCCGATTCGGCGTCCTCTGTAGCGCGTCGGCGTCGAGCTCCGAGCCCGCCTTTCCCCGAACAGTCGCTTACTCGCGGAAATCGGACGACTTGGCTCCAGAAACAAACAACCAAGTCTGTGAAGGAGAACCCAGCGAAGTACCTCGGTTGATTTTCGAGCGTGCAGACCATGTACACTATAAGCCCGTTGGTTACCCCGGAGCAACCTACGGAGTTGTGCACAGGAGAGGCTCCGTCGGGAAGCGCGCCCGATGAAAAAGGTTCGAGGTCCGATGCTGAGACCTCCCCAATGCGATCGTTCGGCGCTTTAACCCTTTACTGCACCTTGTTGCATATTTGCAACATAGCAATAAACGGCAATAAAAACATCTACAAAATGCATTTAGTGCTCGCTCTGCACGTTGTTGCATTTCCGCAACATACATCCGCGAGGCGAGCCGTCCAGTGCTGCCATCTGTACCCAGGCGACGAAACTGCTCCCTAAAAAGCAGGACAGCCACCACGTGAACGCTCAACAGGTCATACAGGTAAATCTTGGCTACTGTATATCACTTTCTATGCAGTGTAATGCAAAACAAAAAATTTGCCACTCAGCTTTATGTCCTGCTGATTGTGTAAATACTAAAAACCTTAAGATTATTGACGAATTTTGTCTTTGGAAGCAAAAAATAGCTATGTTGCACAGATGCAACAATGTGCACGACGGTGTTTTTTCTTCGTAGAGCAGACACGATGGACCCAGACGGTTTTACAGCCGTGGAATTCCTTCAAACAGCGAGGACAGCGAGGATAGCGAGTTCTCCAGCAGTGACAATGACTCTGATTGTAGGTTGATGTTTTTCTGGAAATCCAACGTTTTTTTCAAGTAGAGAAAAAATATTACAAGCAGTGTGGGCTTTATTGACAGGGATTTTCGGAAGAGACCATCCTTCGTCAAGTGTAACTATACAACAATTACAAAGTTGTGGGTTTGTTTTCATGTTTTCAAAGAGCACGCTTGGAACCGCCAGTGAAGATAATCTCCTATAAAATGTAGAATTTCTCTCCGAATCTTTTTTTACCACTCATTGTATGCGTTGTATGAGACGCTGTTATTTTCTGTAACCCAGATGTCCAGGCCACTGCAAACTGTAGTGACAGTTCAAACGAGGCGATTACAAGCTCTGACGAAGAGGAAGCTCCTGCAAGCCAACCAGCAGATCAATCGTCAACTCAATCTAAGAGAAGAATTATCTGAAAGAATGCAAACCTGATGCGTAGTCCTGAAACAGTCAAGTTCACTGGACAAGATGAGCTTACGCAGGAAATTTTAGAGCATGGAAACACCCTTCCAATACTTCAAGTTCATCTTCCCAGGCGCTGTTATTTCGCTTATTGCAAGTGAGAGCAAGTTGTACTCAGTCCAGAAGGATGCCAGTAAGCCCCTCTGCACCAGTGCCGAGGAGATTGAAGTTTTTCTAGGCACATGGCATGTGGATGTCTATAATTCAGCTGAAGAACACTAGGTGATACTGGAGTGAAGCTACCAGAGTAAGCCAAGTAGCTGACAACCTCACGCTGACACGTTCGAAAAGTTGAAGCACAACCTTCACTTTGTGGACAACAGCTCTCTCGGCCCAAGAGATGATCCTGATAGAGACCGGCTTGCGAAGATACGACCGCTGGTCGATGCTGTAAATGAACAGTTGTCGCTGATACCGCTTGAAGAGCACTTGTCTGTGGATGAACAGATTATACCTTACAAAGGCGCAAGTGCACTGAAACCGTACTGTCCCCAGAAACCAAAAGAAGTGGGGTACAAAGCATTTGTTCTCTCAGGATTAAGCAGCTTCTCGTACAAGCTAGAGCTGTACACGGGACTGGAGAACTCCACTTCAAGACGTGCAGGAGAGCCTGACTGTGGAGCAAGCGGGAACATTGTTGTTCGATTGTAGAGGGTACTCCCAAGGAGTCCACCACAAAGTGTACTTCGATAACTCCTTCAAGTGTCCAACCCTTCAGGTGTACTTGGAAAAAGAAACCGTGCACTGCATTGGTGCAGTCCGGATCAACCGAGTAACAGGAGTCAGCATGCCATCTGACAAGGGAATGAAACAAAAGAGAATGGGAAGCTTGGAAGAGAAGATACAAGTTTGGCTCTGGTTCACACATTTTTAGCATTCCGCTATAAATATTCCGTTATTTGCATCTTGTTGCAAATATGCAACATACCTATCTTTTTTCGATATTAATTTTTTCGAAACGTTCAAATTTATTTTAGTGATAGTATGGTGAT
>JAZHYW010033478.1:0-27906 GCA_037355805.1 Ixodes ricinus
TAAAAATAACTAAGAAGAACTCAAACCAGTCTTATTTCTCGCAGCAAAGTACTGGATGCATACAACCACCTTAAGACAACAGCTGGTATAGACGCATTTGAGAAAATCTGGACGAAAAACATTCGCCACTATGGGCTTCTTAATTTACCAGTGCACGATGCCATGGTGACCAGCAGAGACACGGTCGGCAACTACAAACTGCTGCTGAAGGTATGCGACGTATACTTCGACCTCGGCGGCACGGTAGATGTATTGTGCCTAGAAGGCGTTTGCACCTTGCCCGTTTAGCTTCCCATCCTGCCCATACACCGAAAGTTGTCTCGAAGTGGCGACAAAAGACGTCGCAGGAGCCGAGGTTTTATGCTGCTGTTTGTGGCCTTCATGGTGGTTGGTGCTAGACTACCTTGCGAAAGGTATAGGCGACGTGATTGTCCCTGCCGTTTCGAAGCCCCAATCCCTGAATGCCGAATCTTCCGTCGATTGTCAGGCTAAAGAGCGTGCTGCAGCAGAACAGGTGACTTTTATGTCCACCACCGCGGTTGTTGATTCACCAGGATTGCAGCCTGCAACATCATGGCACTCTGATGACGTCATCAGGCGTAAATCTAGTAAGCATGTGGTAGGGGTGCCTTGCTGGATGCCCATCCGGGAGGAACAACACGAAGCCGGGGTTTCCATAACGAGAGACTACATTCAGTATAGTAACGGGAATGGGTTGTTAGTATCAACGTAAAACATTCACGGAGCGTTCGAACTACACGCCTCCGTGACCTCGGTTCGTCTCCTTTCTTTTCTGTGGGCGTGTGCCCTCTTTTATAGGCTTCTGCGCCTGTCCTACGTGCGCTGTTGCGCGCCTCGGACGTTGTCCAGTTTGGGCGTTCGGCACCGGCCTCTGGCCGTGGTGGCAGACTCTCGCTCCCACAATCCGCCCCCCCCCCCTTAAGCGTCTGGCATGTCGATGCCAGTGTCGTCGTGGTCGTCATTGGGAGCGGGTCGTCGTCGAGGGTGTGGACGGCGGCGCTGTATCGGCGCTGGGGCGCGCTCCGGGTCGCGGTCGTCCTTGGTGGACGTTCCCGGAATCGCCGGCAGTTGCAGTTTTCGGTGCCTGTGGAACGTCTTGCCCACTGGCCGCGGTTGCCTGGGGTGGGCCTCGCCGGTTGCCGCCCTCGGTGACTGGAACCGCCACGTGTCCTGGGACCCTGGCGTCCAGATGCCGGGGATTGGTGGTGGCGTTGCCCGTGATCCATCTTCGTGAATCAGAACGAACAATTGCCATGGGTTACTCTCATGTGTAACCCCTGGCTCTATATTGCATAAAAAAGGATAAAGGATCTGGGGTGGGCACACAATCGTGCAATATTTCCCCCTTCGGAAAGGCGATCAGATCCGTGGGATAATATACGAGGTACAACACTCGAAATTTGAAAGAAGGAAAAAAAAATAAGAGGAATCCTGTCCACCGCTCTACAACTTCTCTTTCAGCCGTCACCGACGTCGCAGGTTGTACCGCCTGTGTGGCGGCGAGGGGGGTCCGGGACCGGGCCGTCGTCGGCATCTGTCCGATCCTGCGAAAAACATCTTCCGGGACGTGGAATTGTTTAAGGTCGGTGACATGAGTTGGTCCTGTGGGCTCACCACTGAAATGGTGAATTAGTGTGTATGTAAGCGGGGAAAGCTTTGCCTACACGAAATGGACCATCCCACCTGTTGGCCAGTGAGGCCGTGAAGCCTTTCGTCGCGTCACTCAGGGGGTGAGTGCGCCTGAGCACTAAGTCTCTCACCTCGAACTGCAGGTCTCGGCGCCCCTGGTTGTACTAGTCGGATTGCTGCAGTCTGGCAACGTCAAGGTTCTCCCGGGCTTCCATGAGGTTGATAGTGAAACGCTTTCGCAGGTCGTCTGCGAACTTCGTGTAGTTGTGGTCCTGTGCCCTGGGCTCTGTCGAACGGAGAGTGTTTGCGAGAGGAAAAGCAAGCTCTCTGCCAAAATTGAGCTGGGCAGGGGTGAGCCCGGTTGACCGGTTAACCGTGGTGCGCGTGGCGAAGGCCATTTCTGGGAGCTTCGCATCCCAGTCTTTGTGACGCTCCGTATGAGCAACAAGCGTCATCTTAAGGTTTCGATTTACTCTTTCGGTTATATTTGCCTGTGAATGATACGGCGAAGTCCGTTTATGTTCAATTCCCAGAACCGCGCATGCATCGACGAACACTTTGTTCGTAAAATACGACGCATTGTCCGAAATTAGGCTTGCCGGGAAACCAAAACGCACGAAAACTTGAAGTAGGCAGTCCCATATTTTCTGCGAGTCCAACTTTCGTAAAGGGAACAGCTCCACCCATTTGGTGAAATGGTCTGTTACTACGAACAAGTACTGGTTTCCGCGTGGGCTACGTGGAAATGGACCCATGACGTCACAGCAACAGATCTGCCAAGGGCTCTGGCTTGCGATCGGTTGCATGAAACCTGGGGGTTTACCACCACGTGGCTTCGCTTTCTGGCATGAGGGGCAACTACGCGCATACCTCAGTACATCTTGCCGCATGCCGGGACACGTCGCAATCTGGGACAACTTATCGTAAGTTTTGCTCCCACTGCTGTGTCCGGCTAGGGCAGAGCTGTGCATGTATCTGATGAAGAACGTACGCAACTTCCGAGGTATCACTGTTCGAAACGCTGAACTGCTCAGATCATCATCAGCCTGAGGGATGTAGCGCAACAGGAGTCCGTCACTGCTCTGTAAGGAAGGGTCGAACTGTTCATCACCCTTGGTGTCGACTGGGCTGGACGCTGCCAGCCAGGCAGTCACTTGTTGGCACAACCCATCTTTGTGCTGGGCCTTGAGATGGTCCTATCTTGAGATCAATGTTCCCCACCGTGAGTCAGGTGGTCCCTATGTTGTATTAACGACCGCAACCAGACCTGGAACTTCCTGCACGTGCTCCTCAGGAAGGGGGCGCGGGAAAGTGCATCAGCAATTTGGTTTGTAGCACCCGGCCTGTACACAATAGTGTAATCGTATTGTTGTAGCGTAAGTGCCCAACGAGCGAGTCGACCAGCGGGGTTCTGAAGTCTTTTCAGCCATGACAACGCTAAACGATCACATTGAATTTGGATTGTTGCGCCATCCAAAAACATGTCAAATCGCTTTAACGCATACACTATGGCTAAGCATTCTCTTTCTGCAACACTGTAGTTGCGCTGTGCGGAATTGAGGGTCTGACTTGCGAAAGCAACCGGGCGAAGTATACCGTCATGTTCCTGCAGTAGAACAGCTCCGACGCCGCAATCGCTTGCATCTGTCTGCAAAGCGAATGGTTGGTTTAAAGGGACACTGACACCCCCAAATTTTTTTTCCTTTTTTGTCAGGCGGTTTATTATGGTGTTGGAATACTACACAATTAATATTTTGCTACAGAGTCGCGTATTTTTTCATCAAGCCAAAAAACGTATCCGCTCGAAACCGAAACCGAAACTCCCGCACCGCACGCAGAAGTGGAGAGGATAGTGAGAGTGGCGGAAGTCACGTGGCTACACCCGACCGTGCGGATTTTTTTTCTTTTTTTCTCTCCGCTGGTAGCAGACGAAATGCGTTTGTTCGCCGCGCGATTCCTTTGCAGCTATGCTTGTTCCGCTCGCTGTTCTGTACTTCAAGATGAGTTGTTTTGTACATTTAAGTGTTGGCAATTAGTAGTGAGTGCCCGAGTGCCGTGGTGAATTCCCGTGATCGGCTCCGAAAAGAATACTCCCAAGATGTTGCGTGAAGAGTTGCCTCACATGTCCTGCATCTGAAAGTGGCATTGTGCGGCAGAGTGCGCAAGTTTCCGAAAGATCAACGGGTCGGGATCAATGGCTGGCTGCAATTCCTGTAGAACAGTTACGCGAAGCTCGGAAAGCGGGCGCTACCCGATTCATATGCTCCTCGCATTTTGTGGAAAGTGACTACATTGAGTTCGCAGGTGTCAAAAAGGGAATCCCATACCATATAGTTCCGCGACGTATCGTCCACAACAATTGTTTTTTTCTGTGATAATTGTAAAAAAAGAAATAAAAGCATCGCAAAATGCTTTACCAAAAAAAAAAAAAGGTACACCCACTCCAGGGATCGAACTTGTGCCCGCTGCGTGTGAAGCGGACGTCTTTCCACAGCGCTACTGAAGGAACCCTAACATGCGTAGTAATGGGTAGACTATATGTCGGAAGTTTTCTGCCGATTTCCCTTCAATACATGCACTCCCGGTTCGAAGTCGGGCAGCACCACGCATAGGCCACATTCGCACCTCGTAAAGAAACCGTACGCGTGCGTATTCACCTCGAAGTACGCACTTAGTGCTTGACGTTTGAGCGAGCGATGTCTTCAGCCACGAGAAGGGACGACGGCTCGGCGACGTCTTCGGGCAATCGGCTTGCTGGTCGGGCGTGTCGTACGGGACGAATATCAGTTCTTTTGATCGGTCCAAAATTTCTCTTTCGAAGGAAGACAGAATTCGCCGGTACCGTGAACGACAGTTCTGAAGTAGAGGTCCAACGCCCGTCGTCCGCTGCCATCCGCTAGTCCCACGATACGCGAAACGACGCCATGTTGAGAATTATGCAGTGAACGCACAAAATGCTTCCGGTTGTCTGTGCTACCTTTTTTTCAATCAACGTATTTGCAGCTTTTGGAAGCCACAAAAAATGGGTTTCATATTTTTTTTCTATTTTTAATATTGACTGTGTGCCTTCAATGACCCACGACTTTGATTAAATTTGGTGGTCGCATCGATACCTTAGAAAACGGCCCGTGACCACGGAAAAGAGAGTGAGCGCGACTCAAACCGTCCAGTTCTCGATCGGTGGTTTTCGGGCGGAAAGAAACCGAATTTCGAGCCGCAAATTCTGTTCTGGGTAGTTGGGCTCTCATATGTCACGCACAACTAAAAACCTCGGCGAGCATAAATACCCTGTCAGTGTCCCTTTAAGTCGGGAAGATGCAAACACGCGTTTTCTGTCACTGCCTTTGATAAGGCAAATAAATGCGCTTTGTTGCTGTTCGCTCCAACACCATTTGACGCCTTTTCGAAGAAGGTGATTAAGCGGCTGAGAAATCTCGGAGCAGTAAGGAATGAAATCCCTATAAAATGCAATCATTCTAAGATATCGCTGTAAACTTTTCACGTCATGGGGGCACGGGTACTCAGTTAGTGCGTGCAGTTTTTCTTCGTTGGGACGGAGCGTGCCGCTATCGACGACAAATCCGAGGAGGTTAATTTTTGGGCTCGGCCAATTGAACTTTCCTCGAGTTGATTGTTAGACCCGCGTTCCGCATCCGCTCAAGCACGATAGTCAAGTGTTCGAGATGCTCCTTGAATGTACGCGAGAAAACAACAACGTCATCAATGTATGCCATCGCGAATTCGTACTTTGCGTTTCCGAGCACAACGTCCATCAAACGTTGAAAGCTCGCTGGCGAGTTGGACAAGCCAAGAGGCAAGCGGGTGAACTCGTACAGCCCTCTGTGGCAAACTGAAAGCGGTTTTCTGCACGTCTAACGGATGCACCTCGATCTGAAGGAATCCGCGGCAGCAATCCAACGTGGTGAATGCCGTCGCGTTACCGAGCGCGTACATTATAGAGGGAATGCTGGGAAAGGTGTAACTGTCCCGTACAGACACTTCGTTAAGCCGTCTGTAATCTACGCAGAGTCTCGTAGTTCCATTTTTTTTCGGAGCGAGAACGACAGGAAATGCCCAAGGGCTCTATGACTCACGTACTGCGCCGGTGTCCTGCATCTCCTGAAGGGCCACGTCCAGGAGTTCTCTTTTGTGCACGCTGATGGGGCGTGGATTGCACCTCCAAGGCGGTGCGTTACCGGTTTCAATCCGATGCAGCAGGATGTCAGTCTTTCCTGGTCGCTCCGTGAACATCGGAGAGAACAGCCGCAGGACGTCCTCCAGCTGTCTCTTTTGGAGGTCAGTGCCCGGACACTTCTGCAGCGTATCCGAGATTTCGGATGGTAGGGCAGCTGCAGGCGTTGTGAAGTGGGCTTGGAGGGTTGGGCCAGTGCTGCAGTTCTCTCGTCTGATGAACGGAGTCAGGTCCGCCTGGTTTCCCAGACGATAGCCGCCACCAAGGAAGTCGAGCGTCATGCTTACGCCTGCGATAAAATCTCGACCCAAGATCACGGGTACGGCGAGTCCCGGGAGATACAAAAAGCACTGACGCCGTTTCTTCTCATTAAATGAAATTTTAAGCCTTACGGCTCCGTCCGCCGATATTGTTGACCGGAGACTAACTGCAGACGTGTGTCTGCCGAACGAAAGGTATTTTTTGATTTTAGAGCGCACCTCTTAGGCGCCCGTTTCCGGCTTGAGCGGCGTCGCCGTCGGCGTAACCGCGCGGTGAATTATGGGAAATGTCCCATAATGCACCGCGCGAGTCTCCCCGGGGTCACATGACCTTGGGGGGTCACGTGACCGCCCCAGGTCACGTGACCCCCTCCCTCGAGGTCACGTGACCCCTCCACGGTCACGTGACCCCCTCCCCCGAGGTCACGTGACCCCCCCTTCCCCGAGGTCACGTGACCCCCGGAGGAGATTGAAGAATGAGGGGAGGAGAAGGAGGAGGAGGGGTATACCCTCCCCTCAGTACCCTTTCCTCCTCCTCGTCAAGAGCTGCGCTCTAATTCGACGCTACATGGAGTTGTAAACGGCTTTCACTTTTTTGCATAGTTCATAGGCAGCGTCCCCTATAAGCGAGATAGCAGCCCCGGTATCCAAAAGCGCGGCAAAAGAAAAACCGAGCAAAGTGATCGTCATGCGTGGCTCGATCATTTCGCTGTTAGGCTGAATTCGACATACCGATGGAACAACTGACGCTGCGTGCGTGATCCCGGCTGTGATAGTGGCCATCGGTGGCTCTGCAGTGGGGCTCATTTTCGCCGGCCATAATAGTTTCCCGAATGGGATGCCACGTGACCTTCCGGATTTTCACGGCCCATAGGCGCGCGAGGGTTGACCGGATTTGCACAATCCCTCCGCTCACTTCCAGCCCTTCCGCTATTTGTTTCGTTCTGCCTCGGGTTTGTATTTGGGCACTCTCTTTCGAAGTGGCCGCGCTGTCCACAGTTGTGGAATTGGTCCGAATACCTGCTTGAGTCGCCAGCACCCGGGCGCTCTTCGGACGTAATCCAGTGGCCCCGCATTGAACCAAAACTGGAGCGCCTCCGGCTGCTTTGATTGGGCAATCTGTGCCAGTCCCGTGGAGGTCTTGGCGCTGGGATTGCCTCGGGGCACGGCCAAGCGCATGCCGGGTTCGAGAGAGTGGCCGTGTAGGTACACGTGGTACTTGTGGCCGAAGGCGGTGGGAGATAGCTCTTCTAAGCGAGAAAGATCTCCTCTGTGCTGCGGGCATGCCGGGCTAGCTCTTCAATGGTCTCAAAGGTGCGGCCGTGTAGGTACACGTGGTACTTTGGGTAACATTGTCTGAGGACCCGAGCTATAATCTCCGACTCGAAGGCATTAGGTTGTGCCCTTCGTGTGAGTTCCTGCAATGCGCGAACATACTGAACCAGGCTTTTGTTCGGATGTTGCGTTCGGGACTCGAGTTCTCTCAAGATTTGTAACTCGTAACCAGGTGGCAGGAACTCTGCTTTGAATTGCCGCTCGAACTCCGCTAGGCTGGTGAACGTAGGTTGCAGCCTTAACCAGCACGCAGCGCTAGACTGTAGAGCGAGTGGGAGTATTCTGCTTATCACGAGGGATTCCGAGGCGCCTGAAACGGCTTTGTAGACGTCGAGCTCACCCAGAAAGCCGGCGACTGACTTGGCGTCGTTGTAGCCAGTGTAGACCGGTATCGTCAGCTGGGGACGCAGCTCCGGCTCACGTGACTGCTGCACGGCGAGACGCTGTGTGACCGCATCACACATGGCTGCCACCTTCAGCAGCAATTCGGCTTGCGCATCCGCCGAGCCTGCTCCGGGATCCACGCTTGCTCCAGGATTTTCGATATACTTCGTCTCAAACCGTAGTGTGGGAAACAAGGCGGGAAAACATAGAAACGCCAAGCAGACAAGGAGTCGTGCGCGGAAACAGACGGTAACTCCACTCGAGAAAAATGAACACGCCCCCAAAGCGATAAACACGTCCCCGCGTGACTAAGCAATGTTTTGAGGCTCCAATTCAACGAGCAATCGCGCTGTCGCGAATACAAGCACTACTTCGAAAAGAAACACCGCAGTTGAAAAAACTTACCGAAAGAAGAAACCCAGCCCCGTGTCGTTCCGACAGAAGGGCAGAAAAAGCACGTTGGGCGCCATGTGGTAGGGTTGCCTTGCTGCATGCCCATCCGGGAGGAACAACACGAAGCCGGGGGTTCCATAACGAGAAACTACATTTATTGAAGTAACGGGAATGGGTTGTTAGTATCAACGTAAAACATTGCCGGAGCGTTCGAACTACACGCCTCCGTGACCTCGGTCCGTCTCCTCCTCTTCTGTGGGCGTGTGCCCTCTTTTATAGGCTGCTCCACCTGTCCTACGTGCGCAGTTGCGCGCCTCGGACGTTGTCCAGTTTGGGCGTTCGGCAGCGGCCTCTGGCCGTGGTGGCAGACTCTCGCTCCCACAGCACTTATTCGGACACGGCCAACCACCAATTCAGAAACGCGTTCACAGCAGGAACACGTCTCCGAGTTCAGGCGGGATCTCTGAAGGAATACTGCACTCTAGAGTAGGGGTGTACATGGGCACTCTTTAGAAGGCAGTCATGAAATCTCCATAATTCAGGGACTCGCAGTATTGTTGTTGTTTTTCGATCTAAGGGTTCATTTGTCGACCCAGTCGAGTTTCCTGTGGATTTATCTGACATCCCTTAATAAAAGCTCCTCCGCATGGTTGCGTTTGAGAGCTATTTATTGTGTTTGAATACGTTGCGACTGTGAGAAACAAGGACATTCCTGCTTCCTGTATCGTGTTCCAAGGTATTCCTTGAATTGGATTCCACGCTTTACACAAAGCCCAAATGTGCCGGTGGCTCGCATTTGTTTCTCGAAGCAACGCCGTCAAACACACACAAACGCTCTCAAACACAACTGTACGTAGCGGCTTTTAAGCACTTGTTCAAGTCCCCATGATCCACATAGGGCATGAACTGATCCCCCTAACAGACCGATCTCGCTAAGCATTCCACTCATGCGTGACTCACTGATCTGCACTAGCGGGCCGGGTGACGCATTGAGCAAACTGGTGTGAAGCCACTTGAAGTAAGCAGCTTGTCTGCGAAGTAAGTGGCTTGTCTGGGAATTTAAGCGGCTTGTCTGGGAAGTGATCAGTTTATAGGTTTTTAACTCTTCCGAGTGTTGGCTTGAACACCATCCAGGCAGCTGGATTTTCTTGTCATCTCAAGAGAGTCTGTTCTTTGCGCAATAACCGCCCATGCAGACATAAGAAGTCTCCTGGGAAGCCATTGGATCTGAGATATATTGAAGTTATAGTTGAACATATGTGTATATGTATTATGTACAAGTGCCTAATTATCGGGATTTAATTAAAAATAGGATTATTAATCGTACTCAAATACACAAAAAGGTATGAACGAAATCATCAACTGAATCCACTGTAATTCGTCTCACATTTGGCGTGGAATATAGGTAGCCGCGCATGCTAGAAGCACGAGCTAGTTGCTTTCGATGAATCCTAGTTGGCTGCACAAGCACTCTTGCAGCGAGTGCTCCAGTCAAGGCAGTCAAAGCTAGCCACGCGCAGTTGCACAGCCTTCGCTGTTAGTCTATGCTAAGGTCAGACGAAGTATAGAAAGCCCAGCAGACACCCAACTTCCGAGGAAAGCATCGAATTTCCTGTGACTTCACTTGTGCCAAGCTAGGGGACCAGCTATGAGCTCTCCAGCCGCCTATATACTTCGTATCACCTTAGCATGGAGTATTGTTAGCCGAGCATGCTAAAGGCGCGAGATGGTTGTATTCAGTAATGCCTCGGCGACTGCACGAGTGCTCGTGAAGCGAGTGCTCGAGTCAAGGCAGTCAAGGCTAACCGCTCGCGCTTGTACGGGTTTCGCAGTTAGTCCTTGCTACGATGAGGCGATAGTATAGTAGAGGTCAGTGGCATGACTCTTCATAACTGTAGTGCATATGGGTTAGGCTTCAGTTCACGCGAGAGCTCATGAAATCTCGTGCACTGCTCGCACAGACCTTCGGCGGGGTTGTCGCGAGTTCACAAGACTTCAGTTTCCTTGATGTGGGGCAACTTCGTTAACCTAAGAAAACTGGCTGTAAGTTAGGTTATTCAAAGTCACTGGTTCCTAGGAAAGTAGCGTTACTGCCTTTCTTACCTGCTAGCCGGACAAAAACAGACACTAACATACTGATGACCAAAACCTCGCGAGGCATCTGTCTTGGTTGCCATAAAAATCGCCATCTCGGTCCATTCTGACCTTCAAAGCTTCAAGAGGGTCGTTTCAAACCAGTCGCGCCAAGATCACCATGGAGCATTATAGCACTGGAAGCATGTGTTTTTGCCAATATAAGCGTCTTTGGCACTGTGTATGCCATCAACTTATACATCATGCCCAGCTACACGAATCTCTTAGAAGTATATTTTACTTCTTGAGCATTTTAAAACAGTAAACTTATGTTTCAGGGCCTCCAGGCATCGCCACAGTAAGTGGTGGTGGCACGAAGATGTAGGCTTGTTTTGCCGGTGTCTGAATAGCGAAATCTCGGTATACAAAGAACGTCTCCATAAAGCTACCCGTCTCCAGCGAATTTAGATCGGCTCACCAAGAGCGGAGGGGTCAAGGAAAAAATGCTAATTTCAAGGACCGAGATGGCGACCATACGGGGAGCTTGGCGCTTCTTTTGCAGGGTTCAGTGACTTTAGGTCTAGTAAGAATGAAGGTCTATCCCATTCATACCTATCAGAGGTTTACATTAGTGCCCTTATAATGGTCGCTGCTTAACGCACTATGCAACTCACGGGAGTTTCCATGACTTCCCATATTGAGGGCGGTATACAGTGCCCTTTTCGACTCCCAGGCACTTTTATGGTTTTCTGGTCCGATAGTGAAAATTAACACCCTGGGAGTTATATGACTCCTATAAGAACAGGATGTTTATAAGTCCCTGTTCCACACAAATAAAGGTTGCGCAAATGTCGAGGACAAGTAGAACACAGACACAGGCAAGCGCCGGCTCGCAACTAATGTTAACTGAAGAAACAAAGGAAGATAAAGCAGAAGTGCGAGGAAATAAAATAAATAAGAAAAGAAATATTAAATGAGACGAAAGAAAGCAAAGATTATTTTGACTACAAAATTAAGAAACAGGAAAAAGGCGGGATCAAACAATAAAAGGTTAGACAAAAATCAACACACGAAAAAGAACAAAAATAAAAAAGCATTAAAAACGAGATACGTCTATGATCAGCTTACTGATCGCCCAGAAAAAAATGCAACACCAAAGAAAATTCAAACATTCGCAACACTTTTGTGGATTATTCTCATGTACTTAACTTCACACATGAACCTCGAACAAGCAGTGTCATCGAATATTTAGACTTCGGAATGACCTTTTAGGACGGCCATTTGCGCAGCCTCCTTTCACACAGATGAAAAAAAAACTACTCCAGTTTAACATTGCATTCTAAACTCAACAAAATTCTAATCGCAACCAATTTTTAAACAACCGTGTTAAATAAGTCGTGTCACCATGCAGCCGGAGAGAGATTTATTAACGAAAAAAGCGACTGCAAAGTTCGGGAATACCCCGTGTCCATCTTGACGGATGTGGCAGAATGTTTGTTACTGCTTGATAGAAGACAAGAGTCAAGAAAGAGAGAAAGAGAAGCCGGCCAGTCATAGTGCCGCACATTCATTACGTTTCGCATAACTTGAAAAGGATGTCTGACTGACGTCCAGGATTCATTACGTTTCAAATAACTTGGAGAAAAAAAAACGTTGACTGACTGCCAGGATTATGTTACGGAAGCGGAGAAATACACAAGGAACGCACACATAGAAACCAAAGAAGTTGCAAAGCAGGAGCGCGAAGCACTTCCCAGCTTGGTTGAAATGCTGGGGAAAGCAATCGGCGAACCAATCGTTAGAAGCGACATTGCGATTCGTCATCGTGTGCCAACGCAGGACGCCACCAAAACAAATATTATTCTGCTCTTTGTAGACCGCGGGAAGCGTGATGCCGTCTTTGTGATGGCAAGAAAGACGCGCATTACAAACTCGAATTTTGGCCTTCACACGGATGCCCCGTATTTTCAATGAACATCTATGTCCATTTTTGAAGAGCGTCAAAAAAGCGATTGTCAAAAGTTGTCAACGTAATTGATAATATTTCAAGGTTATAATTCGCAAGGTTTCTGCTTGTCAAACAGAGAGGGCCCCACTTGTTCAGACTGCGAATGATGCTGACGATGAGAAGCTCTGCTAGCTCAACTACGCAAGTTGTTCAATACAGTTGTCGTTGTTTTCTTTTCCTTTTTTATTGATTACAAAGAACTTGTTTTCTCCAAACATCTGAGTCGGTGCTTAACTTCTCGAGATTCTACTCCTATTTTTTTCAATTGAATACGCGTTCTGCGACAAATAAACGTTACATAATTATTTCATGTAAAGTTAAGTGCTGCACATCATTCGATATAATAGTGTTCACGTAAAATTGGTATCACCATGACGTGGATATACCGGATATATCGGTTATGCCGGATTACACACATTTTTGTTTAACCGCAGGCATAACTTCGGTTGTGGTGTTTCATTGATCTTGAAATCCTCATATAAAATGCGAGCTGTTCGATGACGTTTCTAAAACTGCAAGCGATTACGTAGTATTGGGCCTAACATGAGGGACACAGAGTATAGCTTATTTGTATTACCCACCATCGGCGGTTTTTGAAGGTCTTATGTTTTAGTAGCGCAGACTCTATACGAGGCGCTCTAGTTGTATCATTGTCTCGAAGGCGTAGCGATTCAGCCGTCAAGCTTGCGTCGGAGTTGAGACTTTCCGGCGTGTCCGCCCCAGATCAGTGACCCCCTGTTCACAGCGACGCCCCAGGTCACGTGACCCCCAGGTCATGTGACCCCTCGTATCGACGTGATTCCGGATCACGTGACCTCAGCAGTCACGTGGTCCCCAGGTCACGTGAACCTCTCGTCTATGTGACCACACTGAAGCATCTGTACATTTAACCAAAGGTCAAACTGGGACGTCGTCACGTGACCTCCCAGATTAGATGACTATCCTGGCACTGACTTCCTTCAAGTGACAACGGATCACTGCACCTGCTCGGCACCGCCCGGCGAGTGCCATCGTGACTCCCCCAGCGTGCCTTCCGCTCCATACCTGCGATGTATGCTGTGCTCTAATTCGAGCGTCAGCAGGGAGTTGTAAATCGGTCTTTCATTTTTTGATAGCTTTTTATGACGTATATATTAGTACATAACCACCCTTTGGTCCTCGGGGTGATTTTATTGTCAATATATGTAGATAGCAGCATCTAAACGAAGTTAATTCGCAACACATTTCAACCTCATGGGTTTCAAAATGTTATATCCCCTCCCGCTTGAATTGCTACAACCACATCAAGTGTGATTGATACTAGTCCAATTTTCTTATTTTTTGTATAATCATAACCAGAACACGGCGTTGCAAAACTTCTATAATCTACCAGGAAACGTCAGATGATCGCCTACTCGCATTTAGGAATGCAGTTTTAGATTGGTATTGGAGATCGGTTTATTGAAACTACACGTGAAAGATACATATGACGAATTCCTTAATATTTTTGAAGTCCTCTTTGCCTTACATGTATCGTTTGAAACAGGGGCGACGAATAAAAGAGTAAGAAAAAATTGGGTAACCAAAATGCGAAACAGATTGATGCTGACGAAAATCGCTTATATGCAGAGTTCCTCAAAACGATGGAGCAAAACAAACTCTAATTATATAAATACTTAAAAATAAATAAACCTTCGACTTAAAAAAGAATAAAAAAACTTGATTGCATTGGATGTGTTGATTAATTTTAGTAAATATTTGATGTTCAAAATCACGCAATACAAGTCATGAAACTCAGTCGAAATTGTAAGGAGTGAAAAATAATGAGGCGACGAAAACTGAAATGAACTAAACGTTTAAAGGGGCGAACTTGTGCACAAAACAAAATAGAAAAAGGCCAGCGCCGCAGGCGTCGATGGCGGCGAAACAGCAAAATGGAACGCTGGAAAGAGGCTGACTGCAGCTCGCCACGCAGTGTCCCTTATGTACACGCGTAGGATTCTCGGATGATCGGCGTTGAAAGTTCAGCGCGTAGAACATTTAAACCCTGAACAAGGAAAAGGATTATCAAATTTACCAGAACGACACATTTACAGAAACATCAAAAGGTTGCATCAGTGGTCAGGTATCGAACCTCGGCCCTTTGCGTGGGTGGCAAGCACGATAACCGCTCGGCCACGGGCTTTTTTTTTTATTGTCTGCTTGGACAAGAAAATACAAAAGTAATCACAATGTTAAAATCGCATGCACGACGCGTGGTGCGCGAGCATGAAAGTTTAAATATCCTTCACATTCTCCAGAACATCAAGAATGGGCACCCAATCAGGAGGGCAGACCATTGTGGCGTACACCGATTTCAGTCTGTGGACACTTTCTATAAAATACGACCGTACAGGGCGCGCGTTAACATCAGCGTGCCGCACAGACATTCTGCTCTGCCATATTGCATGCAGGCCCAAGAGCATGACCAAATCAACAGGGATATCATCATGTTTTGCTACAGGAAGGAACCTTATGCCGTGTGGTGATAGGGCCAAGTCTTTTTAAGGGTTCGCTGGAGAACATCCCAAAAAAGAAAGGCGTCCCAGCAGTCTAAGAATACATGTTCCACAGTTTCAGGCTTTTTGCACAGAAAGCAGTGAACACCCCATGGTACAAAAATATTTTTCTGATCAAGCCAAGTTTTTACTGGAAGCGTGTTTGTGTGTAGTTGAAAGAAAAATGTTTTTATGGAAGGCTGGACGACCATCTTTTTAACCCTGCACAAAACATCCTGTCCGGGGCCTGCATGGAACATAGAACGATACACTGGTTCGGGGAAAACACTTTCAATAATGTCACGCGATAAACGCTTGCGCGTGACAGTGGACAAATATTCCATGGAGAAACGGACACACAAAAAACGGTACGCGTCTACCACTTCGCTCAGGAAACTACCAATTCTACGCTGTTGGCGACAATACGTGGAAACAACAAAAGAAGGAATTTCCTCTGGCAGTCTTGTCTGAATGATAGCGCGAAGAAAAGGATTACTTTGGTCTCTAAGGAACATAAAACGCGAAACTATTTGCTTGATGAACAAATGTGATAATGAAAGCCCTCCTTTACTCACGCGACGAAACAGATTATCGCGACATACTCTTTCCCACCCGGACCGCCAGATGAACACAGCAAAGATACGATGTAGTTTTTGCAAGTTTACTCGAGCGCATGCCAAAACTTGAAGAACGTACCAAAATTTAGCTACTAAAAATATTACAAACAGTGGCGCGCGTAAAGATAGACATCTCCCACCCTCCCCATTTACCAGCCTTGTCGTGCGTTTCCTTAACTGCCGTCGACCAATAGGCGTTAGACCTTTTGTAATGCTGTAGTGGAACACCCAGATATTTAGGCGGGGTGGTCATAAAATTATGTCCTGAAAAACGTCAGGTTTCGTGGCCCATGTACCATGCCAGAGGCCACAACACTTCTGCCAGTTAACTGCCGCTCCCGTCAGTTCACAGAACGATTTCACCTCCCGCGCAGCTTCGGCAATACTACTCTTATTTTTACAAAATATAGCAACATCGTCTGCATACGACAGAAGCTTGACCTCGATATTATGAAGGGAAAAACCAATAATCTTACTATTTTTTATTACATTTCTACAAAACGGCTCTAAATAAATACTAAATAACAATGGAGATAAAGGGCATCCTTGCTTAACTGATGAGTTAACCCTAATACGGGTGGTTGGCTTACCGTTGATTATAAGCTGTGTAGTGCACCCCGTGTATGCCATTTGAACGAAGCTGATTAAAAGTTCGCCTACTCGTACATACTCTAATATTTTGTAAAGTACCTGATGCTGCACACGGTCAAATGCCTTCTCCAGATCAATCTGGAGCATGGCAACCTGATCTAGATCTTCATCGCAAAGCTCTAGTATACTCCTCGCGACGTGAACATTTGTTAAAATGGACCTTCCTTTAATTCCGCATGTCTGATGGTCCCCTACGATTTCACTTATGACGTTTTGCAATCGGCGGGCTAATACTTTCATTAATACTTTATAGTCGACATTGCCAAGTGCTATAGGCCTGTAATTCTTTATATTTTTTAACTTATATTCGTCATCCTCCTTGGGAATAAGTACCGTATGCGTGTTCATAAATGACGGTGGTAATTGCTTCGTCTCGTATGCCTCGGTTATTACTGCGTGAAGGTGCTTGGTGGTGACATGTTTGTATTTCTTATAAAAAGCTGCAGTCAAGCCATCAGGACCCGGAGATTTTTTTGCCGGCAGTTCGTCAATCGCTTTCTCGATCTCGGCCACGCTTATCGGCTCTTCCAGCCGCTCCTTTATCTCGTCGCTTAGCCGCGGCATCGCCGCAAGATAATCAGCAAGCTGCGAGTCACTCCCGTGACTTTTGTGCGCGAAGAGGTTGCGATAATATTCAGTAAATGCCTTTTCTATGACATCGGGACGGCTGCTGAGCAATCCACCGTGTTCTATTTCTACAATTTGTTTCTTTTTCACATATTTTGCCTCGGCGCTTAATGCCCGTTTGGTTGGTTGTTCACCAAGAATGTATTTCTCGGCGCGAGCACGTATCAGAGCACCTTTATATTTCTCTGCTTCTAATTGCGCAATATTGTCCTTGACTTGCTTAAGCTGGGCCTCAAACCCTCCCGGATTTTCGCTCTCGAGGTGACATAATCTACGGAGGTCTTCCTTTAGCAGCTTTTCCTCGGCCCTCTTCCAATAGGCAAGCGTTGCGGAACGTTCCATAGCACATAATTTCACCTCGCGTTTAAACCACTCCCATCGCTCGCTCGCGCTGACACTTACATTCAGCATCCTACTGATTAAGTTATCCACCATCTCATTAAACAATTCATCTTCGAGAAGGCTGTTATTAAGTTTCCACAGATCCCAACAAAAACTAGATTTCATCTTTTTCCCTCCCACAACAAAAGACACCAGTGCATGGTCAGAAAAGAAAACTGGCAACACATTATAATCATCAAATCCAGTTAAAAGTTCAATTGACACATATACTCTGTCAAGGCGAGCATGACTCGTGGACTGAAAATGCGTGAACCATAAATTTGCGTAACTTCTTTGATAATTCGCAACATCTTGCAAGGTAAATTCCGTTGTCATTTCGTTTAAAATTATTGTGCTACTATCGGAGTGTCGTGTTCTACTAGAACGATCCCTCGCGTCACAAACGCAGTTGAAATCCCCCAACATAACAAGTTTTCGTTGACTGTCTAAAAATGAATAAATGCGCTCAAAAAACATTCTCCTTGCATTTGTTTCGTTCGGCGCGTACAGATTTATTATTCTATACTCAACATTGTTAATACTGCAATCACAAATAACAAACCGACCATCACTGTCAACTATTACAGATTTGACTTGTGCATTTAAAGATTTCCTTAAAAACAACATACAACCTCCGGATACGCCGTTTGCATGCGACACACAAACTTCAAAACTGTGCAAAAACGACGCCAGCAGGAGTGCGGTCTCTTCCTCGCTTTCTAACTTAGTCTCCTGAATCGCGAGGACGTCAATGCCATTGTCGATTAGGAGCCTTTTCACCTGGTATTGTTTACGTCGCGAGGCAAAGCCTCGGACGTTGAGCGTTGCTACCTTCAGCTTATCGACAAGGCTAGGCGTCCTCGCGGGTCATGGACTCGCATAGTCTAGAGACCCTCACCATATGATTCAGTGCCGCGTCAGCCGGTCGGCTTGTCTGGGCCTCTGGGATCGGGCGCAGGGCTTGGTGATGGCTTTAGCGTCGGTTTCCGCCTTTGCGGCACAGTCTTCGCTGGCGGCTCTGAGAAGCTCGAGACACGGCTGCCCTTGGACGAATCTGGGTCCTGCTCTAGTGGCCGCTTTATGGCCAGCGCGCTGGCGTCAGCCATGTGGACCTCGTTGGTTTGCTGCGCCTCGGTTTCCTTCGTCGTCGTCGTCTTGCTTGACGGCACTGTCACCTCGTCCTTGCTCGAAGTCGCCTCCTTAGGTGTCGTTGCGGTCACGTTGAACGGCGGAGTGCCAGTCGACGTCAGTGGACGCTCTGACGCGGGTCGGACAGCGTCACTCTTTGTCATGCCATCCGATGCCTTCGCTGGCGGGAGCCGCCCCTCGTTCGCCGCCTCCGCATCTGCCTCGTTGTAGTGATCTGTGATTTTGCCACCAGATGGCGCAACGTGTGTTCTGTCTAGTATGCTTTTATGGTGGGTTTATCGGGTTGTCTTATCTTGTTTTCTGTGTGTTTATGCATCTATGATGTCACGTGACATATGTTAATAAAAGAGCCGCCGTCCGTCAGTGACGTCAGAGAACTACGGGACACCCACCAGGCAACATGTCTTTGTCTCATTCTTCGTGAGCCCCGAACGCGCGGGGCCGCGGCTTCCTACCCGGCCACATCATGTGAGTGCTGTTAGCGTCCTCTCCTTTCGTACCGTCGTGTAGGAGAGATTACTACAAATTTTGGCGACGAGGTGGTTAACCGTAGTTCTCTCCGCGTCTCGGTGCACTGGCCGTGAGAGCCGACGCGATTTTTTTTTCTTCGATCCATTTCGTTCCACTTGGAACACGTTCGATGGCTAGTCAGAATGGGCCCTGACAGCTGCTTCCCTTCAGCGTGCGTCTCGTGAGAACGTAATATGTGAGTTTGCAGTGTTTTTGCATCGTTTCCTACAACCTTCTATAACATATCATAGACAATGGATAATGGAACACAGACTCCTGTAGCTGCCGGCATGTCAGCGCTCGCGCCGGTTCCATCACCGCCCGACTTCTTGCCAGTTCCGGGCAAGCCCGAGCGTGCATGGCCCGCGTGGAAACGTGCTTTCTTGATGTTCCTTGAGGCGTCCGGCTTGGACAGTGTCGCGCCTAGTCGAAAAAAGGCGATCTTGTTTTCCATGCTTGGGGCTGAGGGCCAGAGAATTGTTGACGCTTTTCAGCTCGATGAGACTCCCGCTTCCGAGGAAGGCGATGTTTTTGAAGTCTTTTTGAGTGCTATCGAGAAGCACTTTGAGTTTTCTGGGTGTATCGCGCTGGAACGCCAAAAGCTTCGCGCTCGCGTCCAACGCCCGGGAGAAACCGTCTCGGAGTACTTGACCGCTCTGCGACGCCAAGGGTCTTTTTGTTCTTATGGAGACGCTTTGGAAGAGAGGCTTGCTGAGATATTTTTGGAGGGGTTGGACTCTAAGCGGGTCCAAGACCGCATCCTTCGAGAGTGTGTGGGGACGGGGGTACCCACTTTAACCCGTGTTGTTCAGCTCGCGCTACAGTACGAGCAACTCGCGCGCACCACAGAAAGTTTCCACCTGCGAGCTCCCAGTGCTAGCGGTGCGCCGCCGGCAACCGTCGAGCGCGTCTTTGCGCACGTGCCCATTGGAACGCCAGACGTCCAAGATGGAGGTCCATGGCCGGCTCCTTCCCGAAGTCGGTGGCAAGATGGCCGGTCCGGCGTCACTTCCAGTCACGTGCCCCGGACTTTACAACACCACCCACCCCAGCGTCTGCGCTACCCTCCTCCTTCAAGGCAGGGAGATGAAGGAGTCGGTGTTACCTGCAACTTCTGTGGTCGACGCGGCCACAACCGCAACGAGTGTCCAGCGTCTGGTGTGGCATGTTTTTTGTGTGGAAAGACTGGCCACTTTGCGGTGGTTTGTCGGAGTCGCCGCCCACCGTCGGCGGCCTTCGTCAGTGACCCGCGGCGAACGTCGTTCCCGAGCCGTGGCCAGGGCTCCGGCCGTTACTTCGCCGCCCGACCGTTTTCACGGAATGTGTCGTCAAGAGGTAACGATCCTGTGAACGTTGTTGGGCCATCCCTGGTGCCGGAGATGCTGCCGAGCGTCCCCGTTGAGTCGGCCGAGCAAGCAGCAAGAGGTGTTTATCGTCGAGATGCCTTCATGGCCGACATCAAGGTAAATACAACCCCTCTTCGTCTCCTTGTCGACACTGGCTCTTTTGTGTCCATTCTGAATGAACGAGAATTTAATGAAGTACAACGGAGTTCCGACATTCGACTATGTCCGCCCTCGAAAACTCTTGTTCACTACATGCAAGACACTATCCCTGTGCTTGGATGCTTCACCGCTCAAGTTGTCTTTAAAGATCGTTATGCACCGTTGGAGTTTTTTGTCACCCGGACTGGACGATCGCTACTTGGCGTCGACGCCGTCCGAGCGTTGCGCATGAGATTATCAGGAGATGAAAATGATTATGTTTGTTCGCATGTTGATGCAGCTCAGGGAGGAGGAGTTCCACGGCAGTATGTGAAGTCGACGGTGCCCCTGCAGCGACGGCCGTTCACCATCACGTCCTGCCAAAACCGCCAACCGGCCGGATCCAGAGATGCAAGGTCCCGGTCATCTTCTCTTTTGTACCTTCGGGTGCCAACGTGTCTACATCGTCATCGGTCTCGGAAGAGACCACTCCGAAAGTTCCCGCGGACTTTGACCACGATTCGTCGACAGCCGCGATTCCGCGACGCCATCCTGAGAGCCATGGGCTCCATCAACCACATCTTCCTGAAAACACAAGTCCTGAGAATACAAGTCATAAAAACACAGCACAACTGCTACACCATGAAAATACAAATGC
This sequence comes from Ixodes ricinus, assembly GCA_037355805.1. NCBI lineage: Eukaryota > Metazoa > Arthropoda > Arachnida > Ixodida > Ixodidae > Ixodes > Ixodes ricinus. The sequence goes on from JAZHYW010033478.1 coordinate 20,889, forward strand.
ATCTCAAGTTTCAAGTCCTTTCCTTCCAGATCAGTCCAAGTTGCCCAAAGGCTTCGAAGAATTTGAACATCTCTTTAGTCCAGGGTTGGGTTTGGTCAAGAATTCCACCCATACTATCAAGCAGCGTTGCAACGTGCCACCGGTACAGTCTAAGCTGCGCCGTCTTCCGATGACCCTGAGGGATGCTGTCTCGGAAGAGATTTTCAGACTGGAGAGAGAAGGTGTGATCGAGAGAGTGGATGCCTCCGAGTGGGTTTCACCTATCGTCGTCGTTCGGCGGGCTGACGGACGTATCCGGATGTGTGTTGACCTCCGTGCGCCAAATCAAGCGGTGGTCATCGATTCCTTCCCGCTACCCCACATCGATGAACTACTGGGTTCCTTGCGTGGTGCCAGTTGCTTCTCCAAGCTGGACCTGGCGTCCGCTTACCACCAAGTTCGTCTCGACCCGGTGAGTCGTGATCTCACTGCTTTTATCACGCATGAGGGACTGTTCAGATTCAAGCGCGTTTGTTTCGGGTTGGCTTCGGCACCCGCAGCGTTTCAAAACATCATGTCAAAAATCCTGAAGGATTGCAAAGGAGTCCATTTTTACCTTGATGATATAATAGTCTACGGTGCTACGCAGGCAGAACACGACGAAACACTGCGTCAGGTCCTCTCTTGTATCCCCCGAGCCGGGATGAAGCTAAATCGTAAAGGTGTTTTCGAGTTACAGAACTTTCGTTTCTGGGACACCATCTTTCCGCGGAAGGACTAGCACCCCTTTCTGCTAAGGTAGATGTAGTCCTGAATTTTGAAACCCCTACCGAACCCGCTAAGCTGAAAGCATTTCTGGGACTTGTTGAAAGGCTCGTGCCGCCATCAACACTCCGTGACAACATCATCCATCTCGCACACGAGACACACCAAGGAATATCACGAACAACAAGCCTCATACGTGAACACTATTGGTGGCCCCGCATGAACCAGGAGATCAAAACAAAAGTGGAAAATTGTACGGTGTGTCATTCGACTGATAAACCTGTAAAGGCCGCACCCGCTCCGTTGCAGCCCATAAAGTTCCCCGACCAGCCGTGGGAAAACTTGCTGTCGATATCGTAGGCCCTATCGACAGGGCGCCACAGAGTCAACGGTTTTTCATCGTCTTGATAGATTATCATTCGAAGTGGCCTGAGGTGCAGTCTGCCGCGGCAGTAACGTCTTCAACTGTCATTTCCTTTTTGAGAAATGTGTTTGCTCATGAAGGACTCCCCTGTGAGCTTGTTACAGACAACGGGGTACAGTTTATGTCCAAAGAATTTCAAGACTTCCTTCGTGAAAATGGCATCAAACATTTGAAAACGTCCTTGTATCATCCACAATGTAACGGTCAGGTAGAGAGATTTAACCGTGTTCTCAAGACGTGCCTTCAGGCAGCTATAGTTCAAGGCCGTCCTCTTTTGGACGCTGTTCGAGACCATCTTGAAGCGTACCGCCGTACGGTACATCCTGCGACGGGGTTTGCCCCTTCACTTTTATTGCATGGCCGGATCCACCGGTCTAAACTAAACCTCCAAGGAATGCCTACAAGGCAGGTTCCTGATTCCGTTTTACAACAACGTGCTCTTCTTCCCGAGAGGGTTCAAAGTTATCAACAAAACATGAAGTCATATTGGGATCACCGGAAGGCTGCCAAACGGCCACAGTTTTCAGCCGGTCAATCCGTGCGCGTGTTCAAGCCCACACATCGTGGCAAACTTCAGTCAAAGTATACAGAGCCGAAAAGGGTTGAAGCCCAGCTGGGATCAGCCACGTACAGGCTCGATGATGGAAGGACCTGGAATGCCAGTAAATTGACGAAGGCGTCTGCACGGCCTCGTGAGGGAGATTCCGACATCTACTCAGACGAGGAAGATTTTTGTGAACTCTCCAATAGTATTCCTTCACTTCCACTTCCAAATGTCCTCGCACCATATATAGATCAAAATGATAGTATCCCACACAGTACACCTGAAAGTCATACAGTTCCTGATCCGGGGCCACTGCTCGTCCCCGGTGCTCCTGACCCTGGGCCTCCTCAATCTCCACTGTCTGGAGAGTCTGGGCCGACGCCTGGGCAACCTGGATGTTCCTGGTGGCCCGACACCGAGCCTCCGGCTGCGCTCGGAGATTCCGTGCAGCCTGCTTCCCCAGAGGAACCAAGTCCTGGCGAACCAAGTGGGGTTCCCCAACAAGTGGAGGTACCCTGTGACCCAGTGGTTGTGCAGTGCGACCCTTCAAGCCGTGATTTTTTTTTCGTATCCCAGCCGTCAGTGACTTTGGCAACTCCATTGGCTACTAGTACTCCCCTACGACCACAACGAAAGAAACGTCTCCCAGCAAAGTTGAAAGACTATGTCATGTCTTTCATTTCTTCAGATGACTCAAATATGGAAAGTGAACAGAATTCATTTATTGACATTGTTTAACGCATAGTTGTTGTTTTGGATACTGTTTTGAGTTCCCGTGTGGAGTGTAGTCTTCAGGTCCAAGAGCTTGTTTTTGGAGATGTCTCTCCATGTGTTTCTTATATTCCTCCAAATGTCTCCAATGAGTCTTTGTTTTGCATCCTTACATAGCACTATGTCATAGCATGTTAATAATGAAAACGCTTTAGGTATAAAAAAATCCTTGGCCAAGGTAAAAAGATGTCCACGACAAACACCAACTCTTGACAACACCTAACTAACCACTAACAATTACTAACATACACTACACCTGTGTCATGGACATCAAAACAGGAAAACAAAGGCAAACAAACTTCAGTCCAAATCTGTAGCAACTCGAGGCAGGCTATAGGAAATCGGAGACTGTGTTTGTATCTGATGTAGAAACTGCCTATGGTTTTTGTCATACTGTGGTGACATGGATGAAAAGAGCTACGAAAATGCTCACGTCGAAAACAAAACATAAAGAATTTAACCACGATGGTCAACTTGTGGTACTGCTCAGCGACGGCCAGACGATCGGCCGTCTCGTTGCCTGGAACGCCACTGTGAGCCGATACCCGGTTCCATATGTTACAATTTTTTTAACGGACAAGGGGAGAGAGAAAAAAAGAATGTTTTTTTAAGCGTTGTCTTTATTGTGGTGAACTTCGAATTGTGTTTTGTGGTTTGTTTCCCTCCGTTTCTTTTCAAAATTTTAAGGAGGGAAGAGTGTAGTGATCTGTGATTTTGCCACCAGATGGCGCAACGTGTGTTCTGTCTAGTATGCTTTTATGGTGGGTTTATCGGGTTGTCTTATCTTGTTTTCTTTGTGTTTATGCATCTATGATGTCACGTGACATATGTTAATAAAAGAGCCGCCGTCCGTCAGTGACGTCAGAGAACTACGGGACACCCACCAGGCAACATGTCTTTGTCTCATTCTTCGTGAGCCCCGAACGCGCGGGGCCGCGGCTTCCTACCCGGCCACATCATGTGAGTGCTGTTAGCGTCCTCTCCTTTCGTACCGTCGTGTAGGAGAGATTACTACACTGGTGCAATGTTTTTGAGCCATTATGTGACTGAGGCCACTAAAGTATTTGTTTTGCATTGGCTTCTTAAATTTGTTTCTAAACTGGCAGGTGTCTGCTCGTTGTTAATGTCGGGTGCACACAAACCTGAAGAATTATTTCACCCCCATTCCTGCTTTTGAAATTTGAAGTTTGTGGATAACATTAACTACCTTGGGAGCAGAGTTGGTTCTCGGGTTGTGCCAGGTAGGCGCCGGTCCACATGCTTGCTTGTATACAGGAGATTACAAATCCAGAAGTTGGAAATATGTTCCTGACAGACTGACTGCGTTCAAACAGGTACTTTTATACATTCGATTGTCGCTTCGTTTTTCCTCGACCCGAGATACACTTGGAGGTATGTCTCGTACTTTTTCTGGCGTGCACCTTTCTTCTAGGGTTCGTTCGAATGCGATAAGTCATCCACGGTTGAGTGTTGCTTGCTCCAACGAATTTTCGCTCGGCGTATAGGGAGTTTACCTCCACTTCATATGACCGTGTGGTTAATAATCTTCTTTATTGATTTTATTTAAAGCTAACGCGGTAAAGAGCGTTTGCTGATGCAAGCGCAGCCACTTGTCCTGCAGTATGAGTTTGGCTGGAGCTAAGTACCACAGTTGTCATTAGGAGTCTGCTGCTGGGGCAGTACATAGTGACACCGTATTTGGATCATGAGTAGACGTTTGGTAAAATGCTGAAGGTAAGAGGTCTTTTATGGACCCTTCACTTTTATATAGTATCTCGACTGATATAAGTAGGGTTTTGCGTTTTAGGATAAATCCGAAAAAATCTGAAAAACACTTGCCGGTAAAAATTTCGGGGAATCGGATTTATCCGAAAAACTCGCGATTTCCGGAACTGCCAGTTGTACAAAACCGCGTGGTCTTCATATTTCCCTGTGTCTCCTGGAAACGTTTTGCTTTTCTCTTTATTTTTAGTGTCAACTATCGTTTCTAAAAGTCACAAAAATGCATCTCAACCTCTTACCAGAAGAACAAGGTATCGTCCCCACGACAATAGTCGAACAAGTCTCACCTATGATGCACTAAATTAGTAAACTGCTGTTTTTAGTTTACGTTTCCGTCATAGAGAAACCCCGAATTTCACGTCTCACTAAAAAAAGCTCAGAAAAACTCTGAATTTGTGGTAAAAGATAAACTGTGAAAAACAGTCTCAGATTCTATCCAGAAATAAACTCCGAAAATGCAGAACCCTAAATATAAGCTAGAATGCCAGGATGCACAGTGTGCAGTACTATTGGAGCCGCCTGTATGTATAGTTTCGAAAACTTTTATCCACGGTGAAGCGGAGGCAAGTCCCTTCCTTCGCTCACTGTGCCAATCGGCTCTCCTCTGTGTCGTCTGCTAGCAAGATGTCAGTAGTGTTGGGATGAGCTCTCATTCGTCAAGCTGCTCAGATTTTGGGCCGACTGGAAAGTGTTCAGCGATAGTTCCAACAAGAGTCGTACGGCTCTGGTTACAACAAGCTCGTGGTCCCGCCTGTCCACTGTATCTTAAGGACGCCTTATGCCTGGTGCATCCACAGGGCGACTTTCGTCTCCAGGCCTGAATTATGCGATCCACATTCACTAAGAAACGTCCTGTCATGGCTGCTACTGCACTCTGCAAATACCCTTTCAAGCTGAGCTCTACTATGTTCCTTAACAGTGTCAACTGCATACCTGCTGAATATGGCGACGCATCTGGTTCGAGTTACTCAATTACAGAATGCTATAGCAAGTTGTAGGCTGGGATGGAGAAAACAATATTTAAAAAAATGCTCTATCAGTTTGTGTGCTGAGTAATTAATTCATTCAATCATGCTTTATTGTGTTCCCAAACAGCGGGATGGCCTCAGTAGGGTGCACAGATAGGATGTTGCCTCTACTTGCAATACAGAGACATATCATCAAGCGCAACTGAGCGAAAATGCACAAAAACCGTTTCAAACAGTACGCAAGAAAAGTTGAATATAGAAAGGAAATATACGGGGTTTATGCGCCACTGCAACGGAGGCTTTGTGAGATTCCCCAAGGATACATTAGCGATCTATATGCCGGCCATATGAGGATACTTAAAGTGCAGCCTTGATCTCGGTCATATTTAATTAAACATGCAAAGGTTTGATACTGATACATCATGTAACGACCACCCTACACAAAAGTTTGAATTAAGATGATGGCACAAGTAAAACCTTCCAAGATATAAGTCTCTATGTATTGGAACTCTGCCTTATGCTTGGCATAAATTATCGGTAACTATAAAGTGTAAGTTGCCTGGCCTATTTTCCTAATGGTGGCAAGGAACCTGAAACTGCAGAAGTAGTTAGCAGTATTTTAGAAAGCTGGATGACGTGTTTATATTCTTGTAATAGTTATTGTGGTAAGGGCTACTACCTAGGTTGAAATTCGAAATCGCTTAGATTAGCGGACTTTCTTTAAACAAGCATACACTAATTAAGTATTTGTGCGGAAGCTTCGGTAGCCAAAATTGTGCTGTACTGACCACGGTGATGCAGAGGGCCTGTTGAAAGCGGTATATTGCCTTAGAGTTTGTTGGATAGTTGTGGCGTTCCTGAGGAACAAAATTTAATTTTTACATGAAGCCCATACGTCTTACAATTAAGTTTCCAGTAGCTATGCTGCAGACAGACATGGTGCTAACATATTTAATCTTCAAAATTTCGGGCAAAATGCATTCCAACCGCGAGTACAACGCATGAAGATGCGTTAATGGGAAGCTTACTTTTTACATCAAAACCAATAGAAAAGCCAACTCTTTTTGAGACTGCCTTGTTGTTATGAAATAGTCTTAAAATCGTACTCGACTTTGTCAGTCGTATCTAATTAAACACACCGCAAGGCCTGGAACTATGATGTCACAGGCACATATGCTAATCGTGCAGACGCTTGCATGGTAGCACTCAAAAAAGATTTGCAGTTCATAAAATATGTTTCTCGACACAGTGTGTGATAGTGAGAGAGCAAATGTGTGGTACATGACAATGCATTTTATAGTCCGTTGCTCTCGCAAAACACATGCATATCAGGTGATCATAGGGTGAGGCCTCGCACATAGCACCATGCAAGCATAAAGCTGCACGGTGCACTCACTGTGAAATGGTTTTGCCGACCGATGTTCCCTAGCAGACGACCCAGCAGTGTAGAGTGGCGTGACAAGTGCTGGTGAAGATAGGAGAGACTCGTTAGCCTCAGCGCGCATCACTGTTTGCGGAGTATTGCAGCAGGCAAACCTGATAGTACCTCGCACACGCTTTGTGGCGTTTCAGCTCATATTAGAGCGACAGTACAGGATAGTGTGAATGGTTTAGTAAGAGAAGTGGGTACATCTTGCACTATGCTTTGCATGTTATATTTCTCAATTTAGAAATGACTAAGTCTTGATATACTGATTGGTACATGTCATAGCATCAGTAAACCTGAGATGAGAGGGGACAGAGAGGAGAAAAAAAGGGACAACACATACACCATCTCGTTCAGTG
>JAZHYW010033480.1:0-30829 GCA_037355805.1 Ixodes ricinus
CATGCATTGCTAGAAAGGCCTCTTCTAGTTTCGGGTTCACCACCTTCCACGGCCGCTTTCTTTTCGCGTTGAGACTTCTTTTGCACTCGAGAAGCTACCAGCAGGATCACCGGCCTCGAATTTTCACGTGCGATGGCCAAAGTGACTTCTCTTGGCGTCGTAACTTTCCCATCACCTGTTGTCGAGAGCTCGTAGTCAGTCCTTCAGTATTTCCACTTTCGTCCGCCAAGTTCTTGGCCTGGTACAGCTCTAGCGGAAAAGCGAGTAGCACATCTTGACCGATGATCGGAGCGGCAAAATTGCGACACCCAGCGCTATTTTTTCCCGAGTGCGCCCGGTAAGCGGAAGAGTGCCAATCACGTTGCATGTTTCAACGCGGGGGTGGCCGGCAAAAGACCTGAGGGATAAGATAGCTGTTAAAATGCGGGCTTTAGGATCGGCTGCTTTCTGAGTGAGCGTGAGCGATCGGCGCGCTCGGGAACAATAGCGCCACGTGTCACGATTTTGCAGCTCCGGTCGTCGGTGACTTGTGCCTACCTCTTTTTCCGTTGCCGCTATGCTTCTGCCGCTTCCATGACAGGAGAGTAGAGCTGGCGCACGCACGGCAATCTGGAGCAAAACTGGTGCGAACGAAACACGGAGAACCGGAAGAGCGAAGAACCATGGGAAAACCAGAAAAATCACGTGTGCACCTCGGATGGATAGCGGTCATAACTTTTGGAACGGATGGTAGCTTGCGCCACCTGCCAAATTTGTCCGAATTAACCATAGCGCGTCACGTTCCATCCGAATTAATGAGCGTTTGGTGTTATTGACTAATACACACGTTTGACAGGATCGGATCGGCAGTTCAAATTATCCGAATTAGCGGGGGTTGAATTAACAAGGTTTTACTGTACCATAATCACTCCTAACTCAAGAAGGGACTTACAAGATACATAAATATAGCACTAAATCTTTTTTTTTTTCTTTGGGAAGTTTTTTGTGACATGCACATATCTCGTGTTACAAAATAAGCTAAGCTTTAGAGGAATGGCACGGGCACTCAAACCACCTCAATGCTTAAAATCATAGCTGCCAGTTATCCGAAATTGTGGGAAATGCATTTCCGTCCCCCAGAAACGCCACAAATGTCCGCGACAGAGCGGAACGACGATGCCCAAACTCATCAAACCCGCACCTCGAGCTCGGGACATTGCACTTTGGAATCGCGACGTTGGCCAACTGCACCCACTCTGCACCAAGCACCGAAAGTTGCAGCGCCGCGAGAAAACTCGGGTGACGAGTGCCGACACTCTAGGCCGAAGGTACTAAAACTTTTGGTATTCAGAAACCCCCAACTGCTTCGGATGGCAGCTTAGTAACACCTCCTAGTCTAGACATCAACATGGTAAACCGCAATAATTCGAACACGAGGAAACGTTTGGCAAGCAGCTACGCACTAGCGAGTGTGCTTAGATCTGCTAAACTAGAGCTCAAACTGAAATTCACTTCACCCTAGCGGCAGCGACTGGTCTGAAGGAATCTGGTGGCTAGTACGAGAACCCATGCTTTAGGCGTAACTTATTTAACAGCCCCTATCCGAGCACTTGAAAAATAAATTTCTTGGGAGTTTAGTTTTTGTTTATAAAGAGGATGTCTTTGAAATGCTCTACAACAACCGAGAGGCTTTCGCTGGAGCGATGGGTCCCACCCCCAAGAGTTCGAAGCGAGGACGGTGGCGTCGAAAGTCGGCGGAGGCAGGCAGGCGCTCAGCCCGTGAGTGGGTGCAAGTCCACCTTCACTTTCTCTTTCCGGCTGCAGCATCCCCACCGTCGGGTAGAGACCGCGCGCGGGAAGCGCCACTTCCGCCGCACCCACGTTGACGCCGTTGTGCGTGAAGAACACCTGGCCGGGGGAGAAGCAGTGGGCCGGTTTTAAAGGGGCACTCCAGGGATTTTTTATGGCCGCTAATTTGCCTCGAAATTGGCTAACACACTGATAGACACGGCTGTACCAATCCCCCAAGTAACGTGTAAAAGAAAAAGAAATTCGTGCAGCTATTGAATTTTAGAATTTCGTTCTCATCGTGTTTCACAAAACGGAGAGCCCCTACTGGCAACACTGAAGTGTGATGACAGAAACAGTACCAAGTGGGCAGTAAATCACGTACGCAACTGATTACAAGAGGTTTGATGGTGGGAAAAGAATGCTTGAAAGCTTATTCACTAAGAAGCACGAAACAATGCGCGACCTGAAAGTCTGTACCACTGTGTGACGTCACACCACTAGAGAACGTGCGGATATTTGAATGTTGGTTTCGGCATCACTTTCATTTACGGTTTTCTCAATAGCTATTTTGAATTTCGAAAAAAGAAATAGCATATTGTGAAAACTAAAGTCCGGGTATTCGGAAAATGCAATTTTTCTGGGGGTAGCTCAAAAAAAGGCCGGAGTACCCTTTAAAACCGTTGGAACGTCGTTAATCCTCTGGCAGTCTGCTGGCTTCTCACAATTTGGCCTGCTGGCTTTGGTCGCTACCGGCCGCCTCGGTGTACGGCGTCTGTGCCAAACTAATGGCGTCCTTCTCGAGGCGGATGAAGGGAGAAAATACTAACAAGCGTAGGATATCTGAGGCCCGTGGCGTTCGAGACGTCGGTACAGTGCAACGCACCGAATTGGGCACGACGGCAGCTTAAGCGTTTATTTCCAAGCGAATTTGGTTCTAAAACCTTTGGATGGCAGTAATTTAATCAAGGGGCTTACGGGTAGCATTCAGTCTCTTCAGAGTTCATTTCTCGTAAAATTCTTAGGTTTTTTTTTTAGTTTATTTTTATATAAAAATTTGGGGTTTATCGGAGTATTTTTTTGTTGGATTCCCAATTCACTTTCATTCAGTTTAATTTTACATCGTCCTTAATTTTTCAAATTTTTATTACAACATAAAAGGTCCACACACAGGCATACCCTAAATTCATCAGAGCTCGCCTGTATCGAATGATACCTCTGCAGCTGCATTCGACATTATTGAGTTGTCATTGACATATTAACTAACGACAAATATTGCAAGAAAGTGTAGCCTTAATAACAGTCAATCTTTTGAAATAACTGAGCTCCTGGACGTAATTGCTTGGAAGCATGGAAGATTCAGCTGCTCTCCCTATCCCTCGAATTCATAGCTTTCAATGTTATAAACACACTACCTACTATATCTTTTAAGAAGCACAACTAGTATGGTCCAACATGGAAACCTAAACAATAGCTTTGTCGAGACCCAGAGGTGGTACCATGACCCGTTGTCCTGAACCAAGCTCGAGGAGCTCAAAGGTAAACCACTCTTTGTCAGTAATCTGAGATTTTGAACGAAACGTACCTTGTGCTTGTATTATTATAAACTTATTTGTACAACAAACTCTTTTTTTCTTTTCATTTGGCCGTCGTGACCTCAAAATTTTGAGCTTTTCGGATAAATCCAAATTGACAGGAATGTAACGGGGAGGTGTTGATAGATTTTTTTCAGATTTATCCGAAAAACACTGAACTCTACTTACGGGTCGCCACTCTGTACTGGTCAGTTCTTGCGTTTACACCATCGAAACTTAAACAAATCAAGTAAGAATTATGAAGTGATTGAAGATCAAATTTTTATCTGCCACGGATATGCGAAAGTGACGGTGCCCAATGAGATACAGCCTCATGACTGCCATTAGTTTGTCAAAAGTGAAACTATTTTTTGAGCCACCAGATGGCATTGAATTTTAAAATTTACACACATTTAAAAGTTCCCACCTAAATGCGTCCACCCCAGGAGGTTCTGTTATCTGGTACCGTATTTTCTCGTGTATATCTAACCCGCATCAAAATTTATATGGAATCAAAGGTAAGGCGTGACTTCACGGCAATGCACATGAAGTTGCAGGAGTAGTTTTCTCGGAGTCCCTCTTCTCAAGTCTTTCTTAGGCGCTTCTTTCTCCCCACCTTCTCCTTTTTTCAAGTAACCATTTTTGCATTGTTTTTGCAGACTGAGCAGCTGAGCTGAGCCATCAATTCGACGAATCATGCATGCGTTGCCAGCAAAAGATTCGGCAGCAAGGCTTCGCGCAATGCCGCCAAATCACGTTCGACGGCAACGCGCGAAGCGTCGTTGTCGTCAAATGCGAGTTGCTGTTCACGGCAACGTATTTTCATGGTTTCCAATTTTTTCGGCAAAAGATCTGACTGTCGTCGGATTTGTACCAAAGAAATCGGAAACTGAGTGGCAGGACGGAACTATGGCCGCAACGATGTCGACGAGTCGTGCGTGTGAAAATGAAGGAAGGACGGCCTGCAGAATACAAGCCACAACTGAAGCTTGTTCTGCAGTCCGAAAACTAATGCATACCCCGAGCTTGAAAAGCGCTTACAAACTTTACCGAGGAAAAAAAGGTTGCGGTCACGTTGTATCGACAAAGATCCACGTGACCGCGACCTTTCCAGATGAGATGGTGTGGAACAGTTTCAAAAAGTGCTGCACCAGCAACCACCTTGATGGCATAATAGCTGCAGTGACTGCAGCGATGCAGCATATTGAAAATAAAGGTAGGGTTTATAGCAAGATCTGGACATTGCTTTACATGGTAAGTGCAAGTAATATGCAAGGTATCTTTTTGCTTTTCTTCTGAGGGTAGCCGTTCTTATTATTTGACTAAACATCTACAGGCCTTTCCCAGTATTAGCCCATGGTTATCTGCAGACCTTCCCTAATACTCTGCCAAACATCAGCAGGCCTTTCCTATTGTTAGCCTACTGTTATATGCAGGCCTCTCTGAGCATTTGCCAAAAGGTTCTGGAGGCCTTTCCTATTATATGGCAAACATCTACATGCCTTTGCCGGTCTAGCTCACTATTATTTGCAGGCCTTTCCTATTGCTTGTCGAACATCTGCAGGCCTTTTTCTAGAGTTAGCCCACTGTTACATGCACGCCTTTTTCTATTATTTGCCAAACATCTGCAGGCCTTTCCCAGTATTAGACCACTGTTATCCATCAGGCTTTTCCCATTACTTGCCAAACACCTGTGGGCCATTCCCAGTGTTAGCCCAGTTATATGCAGGCCTTTTCGAGCATTTGGTATGCGTCTGTCTACAGGCCTTTCCCAGGGTTAGCCCACTGTTGACTGCGTGCCCTTCCTGCTATTTGCCAAACATCAGCAATGCTTTCCCAGTGCTCGCTTACATACGTGCAGGCTTTTCTGAGCTTTTGCGGAAAGTTGTCTGCCGGCCTTTCTGCAGGCTTTTCCTGGGGGTTCGATTTCCTCACCTGAACCAGGATGGCGTCAGGGGGCTCCTGCCCAAAAGGGTCAGTCGGCCTCCCTCCAACAGTGGCAGCCCTCGTCGTTGTCGCTGTCTTCGTCGGGTGCCCCCAGGGACCAGGGGCTGTTGTCCAGGAGGCGCTCCTCTGCCCCACACCCCTCCTCCTCGGCCACATACTCCCGGGGAAACAGGATGCCACAGCCCATCACATCCCCTGCAGATGCCGCACAACGCATCGAGACCATGCTCTAAGGACCTGCTAAGAGCAGCGGTTCTCAACCGTCGATGCTTCGTGGTCCCCCACATAGGCATGCACGGCGGCGGGGCTGAGCATGCTACGACTCCAGAGGTGCGCAAGTTAAGTAAGGTTCTATTCTTGCTGTGTAACACAACAAATATAGAACCTTGGTTAAGGGGTGACACCACCTTCAAGTGTCGACTTTTAAACCAGTTGCTCAATATTGATGAAATTTGGAGGGTCTATTCATCTCGTTGCCTAAATGCACTCTATGAAATTTCATCTCTGTAGGACTATTTTCCGATAAGCTACAGGGGGAGGTACACAGCTATTGATGTAAGTCGCCTCACTTGGCAAGGAAATCTATCGTATAAAATTTCTGGAGAATATTGAGCATTTCTGAGCTTCAGCCTTAACTAGAACATATGGTGAAGGGGGCTATCTATTTTTTACCTTAAAATCCGTATTTTTTCTATGCAAAATGTCAATTTGAAAAGCATTCCACATAATGGGGCATTTTCTCCTCATCAAAACTCTACTTTTTGGCATAAAGAACTTTATTTAAATAGAAAAATAAATATCTAGCCCCCTTCCTCATTAAATTTCAGTTCAGAAACATCCACAGCAAAGAATACATTCAGCGATTCATTGAAATGATAGATTTCCTAAAACGAAAGTTGCTGCAAAAAAGTGAAACTGAGAAACACCTGTTTAAAGTTTCCACACCACTACATTTGCTTTTACTGGTAGTGGTGGCAACTAAAAGTCACCAAGAGCATAGATGGTGCCTTCTGCTTACACCCAATCTCCAGCATGGCTTTGCTGAGTGAGTCCGAGCTTAAAACGCTTTCTTTGAGTGTCATTTTGTTGTCGGCATCTGGACATTGATTGTGAAATGAGTGAGGAATTGGGTATGTTTGCAATACACGAACCAACATCAGCAAGTATGGGCGGGGCAAGCATCATCGAAATACAAAGCAGACAAACCCACGTGACGTTCTATAAATGAATGCTGGTTTTAGTCAGTTTTGTGTTCATTCAGGGTGGGCTTTTCGATTCTTGGCCATATGCATAGCCTCTTCTACGTGAAAGCTGGACTTCTTGGTGTTCTTGCCCGAATAGAGTTTACTCTCGAGCAAAGATATTTAATGTGCTGAAACTGTGAAGAAATGCTCTTTCCAACGAGAGTATGATCATCATTCTAGGGCATACCGGTGCAAAGCTACAGCAGTTTGAAAATAGGAAACAGAAGTTTCACATTTCAAAAACATGTGATTTTGCATCGTTGGCTGACCGAAAATGTTTTATTTCTCCGTAAATACTTCAGATATTGCAATAAAAATTTGCAGGAGTATACTCTATTAGTTGTGGAACCACAATACACAAAAATAGGAAAGTTAGTTTTTTTCTCAAAAATTGCAATTTTTAGGTGGTGTCCCCCCTTAAAGGGGTGCTTCAGGAATTTTTTGGACTTCCCCCACTAACTATATTTTCGGAATCACCGGCCTTTACCTTTTCAGGTATGCTATTTAGTATCGCGAAATTCAGAATAGTTATTGTAGAAATCGGCAAGTGAAAATGATGCCAAAACCAACATTCAAATATACCCGCGCTTTTCAGTGCCGTGACGTCAGGGAAGGCAGGCTTGCAGGTCGAGCGGGCAGTCTAAAAATGGACTATGCCGAGCATTTGTTTCGTGCTGCTGCGCGGGTGCTGAAGCAAGCTTCCAAAGCATTCATTTGACACCATGAAACTGCTTGTAATCAGTTGGGAACAAAGTCTACAGCCCAAAGAGTGAACCCCTGCCTTCACCTGACGTCACTTTTTCATTGTTGCCAGTAGAGACTTTCACTTTGAAAAACACGGTGAGGACCAAAATTGTAATTTCAATAACTTCGCGAAAACATTTTATTTTGCCCCAATATTTGGGTTACTATTTTAGCGATGTTTGTTAGTGTGTTTAGCCAATTTTAGGCACATCGAGGGCTATAAAAAACGTCGGAGTACTCTTTAATTTGTGTCTCTCTAGAGTCATTGGGGAGGGCCATAGCACAACCCAAACGACCCCAACAACATTTATATTGTTCATTATACGTTTGACACTTGGGTCGGTCACACTTGTTTCTTTTTAAAATTAGAAAAATGTAAACACTTTAGCAACACTGGACGCTGAGATCACATCAGAAATTGGAGCTGACATAGGTGTACAATTTTTTAAAGGGAAACTCCGCTCGATACCGAAGATCGACAATAGTAACTACAATCTGTGCGTGAAATTTCGGCAACAATATTTTTTTATGAGGGTGGACCTACTCAAGAAAAGGACAGGAAAGGAAAATGCAATGAAAATCACCCTCTCGCATTCTTTGTAAGAGGTTGCACTCTTCACTGATTCGACTAATTTTTCACCTTTCCCTTTCTTCGACAAATTGCTGACAGGAGCAAAATAGACAGCTACGGGCCCGCATTCACCTTGCTCCCATTATTGGCTGTTTGTATGTATGCCAAAACATTACACAATTAAACTTTTCATTTGATATTTGTAAATGGAACCTGCTTCTAACTCAAAATAAAATATGGTAAATTCCTATGACACAATTTTAGGGGACCAACACTAAACAAATGTACGACCCGGTTACAATGTAACTGAAAATGCTTTTGGGACCTTATAGATGAGACAGGCAGCAACACCCACACATCAATTTATTTCGATAGGCT
This sequence comes from Ixodes ricinus, assembly GCA_037355805.1. Classification (NCBI taxonomy): domain Eukaryota; kingdom Metazoa; phylum Arthropoda; class Arachnida; order Ixodida; family Ixodidae; genus Ixodes; species Ixodes ricinus. Next base: position 8,226 of record JAZHYW010033480.1, read on the forward strand.
TTCACTCCTGTGGAAGTCTGCCACATTTATTCCATTACTGGTCTCGTCACAATGAAATTGGTGGGACACGCAAAATGGATAGGTCCACAATTTCATTTAAATTATAATTTCCGGTGCCGCTAGCTCTCGTAAAAAAAAGCAACGAAACCTGCAAAGAAAAAAAAAAGAGAGGCAGCAAGATCACCTTTTTTGCACCTGGGACCGAAACAGGATCCTTCGCCGCTCCCCCACGAAGATCTTGCCATCATCTGCGAAAAGTCATACAAATTATCGTGTTACAACTTTGAGAGTGAGAACTCCCATGCCTCATTCTTAAAACGCCCAATGGGGAATGATGCCTGGTGCAAAATACCCTATTCCATGATTTAGAACGCACATTTTAAGTCTTTAGATTTTTGCACCATTTCAAACGCAGATTATGCTTTTGTCCCCACATGGATTAGACAGAGGTTAAAAATCCCAAGGGTGTTTATTTGTTTATATCGGCAGTCACGAGGCAAGAGGGCACGAGCAATACAGATATAGGTTACACAATATGAAATACAAGTAGAGGGCAATTCAAGACTGATAGGACATGTAAAATAAACTAATGAAATGAGTACAATCTTACAAGTTAGTTTTATATTGTGTAATACATTTGGTAACAATGCTGAAAATGCCAAACTTTTTTCATTTTCTGATAAAAAAATCAGAAGGCAAACCAGTTGAACCTAGGGTTCGACAAAGGTTTGAGACATCCCTCGCTCATGACATGCGTTCCATCTTTCCCATTAATTGGACAATTTAAACATCCGATAGAACCGACTAGTCTCGTATAGATTGAATTAATTCAACCCAGGAAACTCAGAAGCACAAACAGAGATGGACACCAACAAGCGCTCATCAGTGTCCCCTTCTTCCTGTCCGTCCTTGTTCGCACTTGGAGAAGTTTCCTGATCATGCACCGACTCAGCCCGACAAAGATTGTCTTTAAATAAATTGCGACGGGCCATTTACATCATCACGAGCGTAAAAAGGATGACAACACCGATGCAGTGGGTGCGACAAATCTGCCTTTCAGGCAACGCTGGCTCTACAAAAAACGAGAGCACAAACCCGCGTGGTAGGCGATGGAGCCCTCATTCCACTCCCGGATGCCTGTGCCTTGGGTAGTCCTGTAATGAAAATAAACAAATAAATTAACAAACAAACAAACAACAACTGACTTGGATTACACCCCTCTGAACTTGGAGAAAACGGCAATCTGTGTACAACGGTACCATCCTTGAACCTTCCTGATGGTATACTAGTCAATGCGGTGGATTCCTGCCAGCAAGAATTAGATTTTTGTCACGGCGTGACCGGCGGGGGAGGAGGGGCAGAAAGTACCTAGCGTTCTGGCCGATTCCGCTCAGCAGATGTAAGCCCTGCCTGGCCCCTTGTTTTCTTTATCTCTTGCTTAACACAATCTTCCCCCAGAAATTACATTATATTCCGCTCCTGAAGTACACACATGTGGTTAATTTTACTAACATTTTGAGCCTGTTCACCCTCTTTCTGCGCGCCAATGCGGACTCAAATAATCGACGCAAGGATGGCCTTACGGCAGCCATTTGCCTGTCTCTGGCGTCGACCATTCCGTGCTGCACGGTCGAGGCTGGCGCAATTTCCACGGCGGTGCATTGCATTGTATTTGGTTTCCATCTACTAACATTAAAATTATCGTCCACGACCGTCCACCTCGAACGTCGCAAAGTTTTATCTTTGGCTCCGCGGGTGGCGTCCACCCGACGGAAACGGGGAGCAGAAAACTGAGCAGTCGAGGGCGACGACCCGGCAAAGACAAAGGGGTCGATGCTACGTTCGACTGGCAGCCTTGAAAGCTCTCGCTCTTGCCTCGACCGAGAGTGGATTTGAGGCATACCTTGTGGGCAAGCCCAATGGCGATACAGCACTTCTCCCCGGGGTCCAGGATCTCCAGCTCGTAGTAGTGGCTGGTGGTGTTGAGGGGGCACCGGGTCTGGGCCAGTCCCACGTCCACCATGCTGGCCCCCGGCCAGAGTACTCCAGCACCTGCGGCAAGGCAACACATGGACGATCGTGGGAAACCAAATGCGCATTTATTACGGCTTCATTAATTTTCAGAGTACCCCCTTTCATTGGGTTTGAGCTACTAAACCTGCTCATGCTTCGCTAAATAAAAAAAGAAAAGAGAAACACAAAATAGGCTGCACGTCTGATTTTTTTTGGTCCTTGAAAGACTGAGCTGCGTATTGGCACCCAATCTTTTAGTGATTTTAGACCGAGAGTGTCGTGTGTCTTTTTGGAGCTTTTAGACTCGTTTTAGAGGCTAAAACACATACAACACGATCTGCATCTCTCAACTTTATGCAAAGAATTGAGATAAGTTGCAAATATGAACCTCTTGTGAAGTGACACGATGCGCTCGTGCAAGCGTGACGTAACGTGAAATCATGCGACATGATCACGTTACATGGTCGCATAACTCTGGTAAATCACGTGACACTTGTAGGTCACACGATTGCATCACTGTAGCTTATTAGGTAAGATCACCCACAGTGATCATTTGATCCCGAGTGTTTTGCTGCGACACGAATACATTGCAACTATAATGACACTTGTCCAAGGCATTCCGCTGGTGCAGGCGAGCCTCCGACTATGGAGAGAGGTCTGGGGTTTCGATTCTTGGCAAGGGACGCTGTTCAGACCAGTTAACCGGCCATCCAGACCAGTTAACCGGTCATCCAGACCGGTTAACTGGTCATCCAGACCAGTTAACCGGTGAATGGACCTATTTCTCCCAGCGGGTATGGGGGATTTTGAGGTCATGTGACCGGTTTTGTGGGGAAAAAGTACCTACCCAGTGCCACTAACTACTGTCTTGCAAATGGTGTTACAAGGACATAGCCGCGTCCCTCTGAAACTAGGCATAAGCTATGACTCCCGTTAGTTGTCATTTGTGAACGGATGCAACTTCACAGTCAAACCTCGATGTAACAAACTTCTATGTAACAAAACCCTCGATGTAACGAAGTACATAACTTTTTCTACCTGTAAGTGTATGCACGCCATGTATTTTTGACCTCTATGTAACGAAGACTCGTTTGCCGAAATTTCTATGTAACGAAGTTTCACGGACAATTCGGCACAAACTTTTGGGTCCCAAAAGGAGATTTTGGGAAGAACATGCGCTGAAACGGGCCCCTGACAAAGCTCAAAGTGTGAAACGGGCCGAATCTGGCGAGTGGGGTGTACAGAACGGCCACTAGAGGACACTAGAGCCGCCGCCGTTTTTTCCGTCGACTTCATTCACGCTGCGTAGTTCGCTTCGAGGCCTAACTAAAAGCATGCGTTTCTTCGTTGTCCTGGGCGATGGAGCCTTGAAGGCGATGAAGCCACCCCTAACAACGTCGACCTCGACGACTTTCTATTCGCCGACTCTGCTGTCATGCGACGGAGGAGGTGACCGACGAGGCGATAGCTAGCGATGTTCGTGGGAACTCGCAAGACGGGGACGACATCAAGCCTGATGAGAAAGACACGTGCGATGTGTCCAGTAACCGTGACGTGCATGGTGGACGCGATTAATGTCTTGAGGCGGTTCGCAAGCACACAGCAAGACGAAGACGCGATGCAGGCCGTCTGGCTATGCGAACGTCGTGTGATGCCAATAATAATGCCAAGAGTGACCCAGAAAATGGTGACAGACTAGTTTCAAACGAAATAAAGGCGTCCTCGGTGAGCTTTGTGCACCGAGAAACATTTGTGGAAACTTCTTTAACGTTAGCCCCGAATTTCTATGTAGCGAAATTTCAATGTAACGAAGTGAATTCCGAATTTTACCGACTTCGTTACATCGAGGTTTGACTGGCACAATCTTCCAAATAAATCATACCCTACAGCCGCTGTGCTGACTGCTCCGTTTTTCCATTGTTTCATCGTCGTGCTCCGAGATCGTAAGGATCGACCCGAGGAATCTCATGTAAACAAACCCAACGGGGTGTTCTAAACAGCCTATAAATCAGCCGTCAGTCAGTTTGTCTGTCAGTAGATGGGTATGTCGTCTGCGTCAAATTGCTCCATGGACAAACTAGAAAGGCAGTGGCCGTGACGAGTTATGGGACGTCGGCACGACATTTTCAAAATGGCTGCGCACTCGATCAGTGCGCAATAACCTTGGTAGGGGACTAGTTCCACATTGCGGAGGCACAGTGGCTGGCAGTAACGAGGGCACGGGAGGAGCTTCCGGTGCATCCTAAACCCTTCGACAGTCGTTGCCGTAAACGTTTGGCGGCGATCGCACATTTCAAAGTTTCCGCCTTAATGCCAAACCGCATGCACCACGGGAGGTGCTGTTGTCTGTTATGCCTTTGGAAAACTATAAACCTTTTATTCGAACCCTGTTTCGCCTTGCAGGTGTTACTTATAGTTCCGAAATTGGACGCTCCAGACAAAAAATATGCGCAAAATGGTCACTTTGCATGTCGGCTGCTCTGGTGGTAAAGACAATTGGGACACTACCCAGAACGCAGTTCAGAAGATAAAAGCTAACCATGCAATGAAGAGGCACTGCTGAGTACCTCCCGCCCCGAGGCTGCCGGTACGTTGCGGAAGCAGATGCACCGAAATAAAACCGAATAGAAGAAAGGCGACAACTTTTCGCCCTCAATATTCCGATCTGATGCTTCTCAATCTGGACAGCTCCACAAGCACCGTACATGCTCCCGCTATATAATTAAATGCGCCCTGTGCATTGACTCTTCATTTGTATCTGAGTATTGCATACTATAGTCCGCACCTGCCAAACAAATAGTATGCATGTAAAATTCTTACACGCGTCGCGCCTCGAAAAATGCTCGCTTCATTATCGCGCAAAGAAGCTCGTTGCACAAAAAAGTCATCATCAACATAACTTGTCATTCATAAGATTCGCGATAATTTGTCATTTTGAATATCTTAAAAAAACAGATTGTCGCAATCTGCAATTGTAAACAGTCCGCAAATAGCTGCAAATAGTCGGTAAGGTTTAAACTTCCAGACATGTATAGCTCGCGGGACTATAGTCTGCGAGATACCGTACTATTCCTTCGGAAAAAAAAGGAAACCTGACCGCGAAAAAGTTAACTTGTGTCTGACTAAGATTCGGCATGACTGCTTTTCCTTTTCTTTAGTTTAGAGGAAAGGAATGCCTCTGCCAAGCCGCAGAAAACACTAGCACTGACTGAATCCCGGTATATTGGGTTACCCCTCCTAGCGGGCTCGCCGTACTAGCACCACACAAGCAGGAGGCGTCTTATGTTTGCACACGGCACTATTTGCCTGCTATTGCACATTTGCATGGCAAGGACGCCGAACTGGATGCCCGACGTCAGAATCGACGAACAAGAGGAGCAAAGATGAGGTGATGTCAGATCTAACGAATAGAGTTGGAGCAAAATGATGTCAGCATCAAGCGTCGCATTCTATGCATTTTGTTCTCTAAAGAGAGAGCCGCGCAAGTGCTGGGCTATTTAAGAATTGTGTTGCTCCAGCGGCAGCATTCTTGTCTGGAGCTAGGTGGGCAGGCCTCACCTTGAGCTGTTGCGGAGACGGTCCCCGGGGCGTCCAGAAAGTTCCCTTCTCGGCTCATAAAACTTGCTGCATATGCTTCTCAGCTCCAGGCAATCACAACTTGCTGTATGGTATTTCAGTTTCTTGTACAAAAATTACACCATCTTCCCGAGGGGAACCATGGGGTGATGCGGAGCATCGCGGATCGTAATTAATTTATTCCCTTCTTGACTGATTTCTTTTGGCCGGCCGGATTTGGGCTGCGGCGGACGCGAGCGGCCGAGAAACGCTAGCAGGCGACAGCCGCATAGTTGCGGGAAGCCCACCCCACTGGAAAGCCCTGGCGTGGCGCTGCAACCCGCACGCCCAAAACTTATCCTCCTGTCACTCCTCCGGGGGAACACGCGCTACCGCTGCTTATATTCACACTTGAAGGAGAGGAGACTAGAGGAGGAGAGTTGCACGTGCGCGCTCGGTGTGAGGAGAAGCGAACGCACGCGCAGTGCACGCAGCTGGTAGTGTGAGAGAGCGGAGAGAGTAACGCGCAGCTGTTGGAGAGAGGAAGGAGAGTTGTGCGTGCGTAGTGCGAGTGCGGACTACTGACGCCGCGGGACATAGCCCCGAGCAAGAGATGCTCCGCATCTAATAGTTATGTACTCCCCATCTTCAATCGACTTGACCTAAACTACATCCATCGAAGTCATTGGGAGCCTGCAGCGATTCACACAGAAAAGGACTACTGTCATCAACATTTACTCCGACTATACAGGCTGCGGCCGTTAAAACTTTCACATTTGGCACGCCCAGCAAAAATCGAATTTCAAAAGTACATACCTGAAATTGGGCACACGACCGTCGTTTATTCCAACCTTTTTTGCCTATTTTTTCAGAGGTCAACTCGGGAGCAGTGAATTATTAGAAAGATAACAAAAATGGCAGAGTTGCATTTCCTATCGCCTATACCTGCCCATCTCCAGGTAACGCACTGAACGCAAAACAGCGGGAAACGCCGCACGAAAGACTGGCGTTGGGCAAGATAATCGCGATAAAAAGTAATTTTAACGATATATATGAACGATTATGCCCTTTTACTTGAAATTTAGAGACTGGTGGATGACCTCGTTTAATAAAAATATATTCTAAAGCAGACGAACGTGTGTCTTCCTTTGTCGTCTGCTTATTTGTTGACGGGTCCGTTCCGGTTGAAGGCTCAACTTTGGAATCAAGAGTGCTGCTGCTGAGGCATCTTGATTGCTTCTATTTATTGTTTTTGTTGCACTATCTGCTGCAGTAATTATCAAAATATTTTCCGCGCCGCCCTGCGATGCCGCAATACTCGTCACATGATTGTGCCCAGGCAGTGAAGTGGTACGTGGAGCGGAACACGGTGGCTCAGCACAACAAAAATTTTGCAGTGCATTTCCTAAACGCCCGCCTTCACGCCCGACAATTTTGACTTGGGCGGATTGTTTTGCGAGCGGAGAAGACTTTAAAAAGAAGAATCCAGTCAGTGAACGTGAGAGCCTGCTGAAAAATGAGGAGCTCATTGAAGCGGTGCTTGCTGTCTTCTAGAGCGACCCGCAATTGTGAACAAGACGAACAGCCAGGTTGTTTGGAAATTCGGAAAAAAGCATACTGACGGGTTCTACGGGAAAATAATTTGCGCCCGTACAGGATGCAAGTTGTCCAAGCCCTGCACGACAGCTGACAACGTCCGACGTTTAGAATTTTGCAAGGCGGAGGAGTTGTTGCGAATTAAGAACAACCCGGGGCACGTGCAATTTCTTTTATTTAGTGACGAAGCAAACTTTCACCTTGATGGACGTAACTGCCAGAACAGCAGGATATAGGCTCGCGATAACCCTCATGTCGTGGACAAACGGCATCTCCATTCGCCGAAGGTGACAGTGTGGAGTGGGATTTGGCGTGAAGGCATAGCGGGCCCCTTTTTCCTATGGCATCGTTAACGCAGATGTCTACTTGGATATGCTGAGAACGGAAATGCTCCCTGAGCTTGAAAGGTACCACATTATAAAAGATCACTGTACATTCATGCAGAATGGGTGGCTCCCATTATGCAAAGAGTGTGAGGGCATGGCTCAATAACCACGTTTCTTGGCGGTGGGATGAATCGGGGATCAGACTCTATGGACTGGCCTCCACGATCCCCCGACTTAAATATGTGCGACTTTTTCGTATGGTGATTTATGAAAGGACTTGTCTACAAGAAGAGGATCCCCAGCATAGAAGAGCTCAAAAAAAAAAAAAAATACTGAGGGCGCGTTCCTCGAGATTGACGATGGGATGTGCGAAAAGGGCTTTCCCTGGCGTACGAAGCTCGACTTCGGCTTTGCGTGTCTGTGAATGGCGGGCACATAGAGATCGGCCAAACGCTAGTCGTTTAATGGGCCGCTGCAGCATCAACATTATTTCAAATCGCCGTGACAGAAGAGGCGTATCAGAAGATGTATTTTTCAAGAATAAACAATTGAATGAACGCAGAACTTTTACTTCCGGTTAGAATTTAAACTATTGTTGTTTCCTCTTTTCCGGAACGTGCAGAGCAAATGTGTACTATTTTGTTTTTACCTTGACTCAGCTTTATTGCAGTGTGATGAGTGAGTGTATGTTTTTTATTCGTTTTTGAGTGTATCCTTTATTTTCTTTTTATTATTAAGTGTATTGATTGTCTTCTAGTATTCTCATATGTTGTTCACTGTGCACTAGTTCCTATTGGAATGATTTATGTACCCCCCTATGTAATACCCTCTCACGAGGGCCTTTAGGGGTAATATGAATAAATAAATAAATAAATATTAGTTTCCCTCTTACTTTTGTCTCTCGTGCTATCTTGCGACACGCGAGAGAGCAAAGTAGAGGCTGCTGACAGAGGTTCCAATGGGAAACCAGCAAAAAGACGACTATCTCTTTAAAATATCAGCCATTTTATCACCGGCAAGCCGAAATGAATCTAGCGCCATAAATATTGCTCCAACTAATACGATTTCTTTTTTTTTTTTTTTTTTTTTTAAATATGTTTTGCGACATGGGAGTTAATTATGCCCAAGCTGTATAAAAAGAAAATATTACTTTGAGTTACAGCGGCCCTGTAAAAATCAGAATGAAATGATAACTCAAAACAAACTTGTCTGCAACGGTAGCAGCACCACTTGCTATTCCAGGCTGTTAATAAATGATCTCGTCACATCTTGGTGTCTTCCTTGCATGACGATCTGTAAAAACTTAACTTGAAACAGATAATTTCAACAATCATTCATATATTTCGTTAAAATCACTTTTCATCGCGATTATCTCGCCCCACGCCAGCCTTTCGTGCGGCGTTTCCGCGTTTTGCGTTCAGAAGCGCCACCTGGGAACGGTGTCACAAACCAGATTGCAGACGGCAAACAAGCGGGTATAGGCCATAGGAAATGTATGTCTGCCATTTTTGTTATCTTTGTAATAATTCGCTACTCCCGAGTTGATGTATGAAAAAAATAGGCAAAAGACTAAAATAAACGACGTTCGTGTGCCCAATTTCAGGTATGTACATTTGAAATTCGATTTTTGCTAGGCGTGCGAAATGTGAAAGTTTTTACGGCCACACCTTGTAGATCGTAGAACGAACCCATAGACGCGCTCTGCATTAATATATCTGCAGGGATCGATCGAGAAAATGAAACCCAGTTCTTCAGCTTGCATACAGAAACTATGCAGCGTAGAAAGCCGAAACTCTGAAAATGTGATGCTGGTGGCGGTGATACACATTACACGAAATCAAAAGATACAAAAGATACAAAAGATAAAAAAAATTTCCCTACGAGCCGACGTCCATTTAAGCCTAACATTCATCGAGCCAAAATTTGAGAATGCAGGCGCCCGTACCATTTATCGCGGCAAACAAAACTTGTCAGGAGGAAAGAAAGCAATATGGTTTTACTTAGTGACAGGATTTTCACCAAAATATTTTAAGTTTCAATTTGATGAATATTGGGCTCGAGAGGACGTCGGCTCATAAAGATTTCAAGGCGAAAAAGAACGACAAATCGTAGTAAATGGCCATAAAAATGTGATTGAGTGGCAACGCGCCGCTCAATCGGATGCTCAAGGACGCCTCTGGTCCTTGAGGTCGATCCTAGAATTTGTTCTAGACCTCTAGGACAACCTCAACTTGTCACAGTATGTGAAGAACAAGTGGCAACAGTGTTGTTGTACCCGAAAGATGGCCATAAAATACGTCATCAAGCGTCATCAATGTGATGTCATCAAACGTCATCAGCATGATGTCACTGCGGAAGCACAGTGTGAAAAAAGTGCACTTCGGGCTTCATTTGTTGCCCATTGTGTGCTTCGTGTGATGGACAGCAAGGCGACCGCGTCTACATCTCACGGCGGCTTCCGCGCGGCAAATACGGCCGCCCGCACAAATACGCCACAGCCTCCTTTAGTGTCCTCCTCTAGACGTCGTCATTAAGGTCGTCCTAGAGTGTCGTCCTAGACGTTATTCTTGATGCCATCCTAGAGGCATCCTAGAAGTCGTCCTCTAGGCGTCGTTCTCGACGTTGTCCTAAAGGTCCTAGAAGTCGTCGAAGATGTGCGGTCCTTGACTGGCTTTCACCTTCCTACTCGTAAGCAGTCTTAAGTGTACTCGTGTAATTTTTATAATAGAATAGCATTAGTACTTACATGACAGGAAAATCTGATGGCATCCATCTGCGTACAAAACAGTGGAAAAGGAAGGCGTTCCGCGTAGAGAAGAGGAGAGGAATGAAGGACAAAGGCGAGAGGGAGGCGACGTCACGGGGCGGAAGCCAATGCGCGCGCGGATACTGGGGCGACTCTGAACTTGCAAGTGTGCGGAGCGCATATGTCTTGGTTTGGGCTACAAAAACTAAGGAAGATTCATCGGTGGATCCTCATGGAATGTGTTAGCACGACCCATGGGAAACGCCACATATGTCCCCTTTCGGGAAACGCTAACACTAACCTCGTGATGAAGCCAAAAAGAGGCGGCAAAAAATAGAGGAAGCAAAAGGGAAAGCCAAATCAGAAAAGTGAAGGGGTCAGCACTAGCGTATCCCAAAGGGGAGACGTTCTTGGCATTTCTTAATGGTCATGCTAACGCATTCCCTCAGGATCTGCCAATGAACCTTCCTTTGATTTTTTTTGTATCTTTCAATTTAGGTAATGTCACGTGCTCACATTTACGCATTTTACCCACCGCTGGCGTCACATTCTCTCAAAGTTTAAACTTCACGCAACACACAGTTTACTCGCGCGGGTGGGCCGAACGACCGGGTTTTGTTTTCTCGATCGATCCTTGCAGGTACAACTCCCCCCCCCATACTCACGGGTCCGTTGAGCCGGACGTCATGCAGCCTCAGCCAGTCCTCCTCGTGGGAGTCTACGCACATGAGGGCGTCCTCCAGGCCGGAGCCCAGGCCACAGGAGGAGGGGCCTTGGCCCAGCAGGCGCACCCGCTGGGCCCCCTGCAGCAGCACGGCCGGCTGGAGGCCCCCGAGAGGAGGGACGTCGACCGGGCCACCTGGGCGGGCAACGGTGGCTGTGCACGCTTCCTCTCGGAGGACTGGGTCGTCGTCAGCCCCAGAGTGACCCGGTCCCTGTGACCCGTTTCTCCCCTCTATTCGCCTCCGTACCATTTCTAAAGGCTGGTTCACACACCTGCGACTACTTATGACCATCTGCCTTAAAGCGGCACTGACACCCTGAAGGTCATATATTATTTTCTAAAACGATGCAAGTCATAGACACGCCAAAAAAATACAACACACATAAAAAACAATTTCCTTACACGCTTGCGTGACTTTTTATTTTTGTTAGTCTTCTCTGCCTCTTCTCACTTCCTTGCTTCTTTCTTCGTGACCTAATTGATTATAAGATTTAGAAGCTTTGTAAGCAACATTTGTCATTTTCATAATTTTTAATAACGGCATTCGTAAAACATGGCTATTAATGCTAATTTCCAATGCACTACAGGCCTTCTTTTTGAAATACCGAAAATCTGGGACCGGAAGTGACGTCACCTCCAGGCTTTTTTTCCTCCCTCAAAAAACATGGCGGCGCTCGGCACATGTAGCACTGAGGACGATTGGGAGTTGGGTAATCGGACAAAGTTCTTTTTCGGTGCCTGACGACCTCTCAGACTTTGAAAAGGAAATCGTCAAATAGACAGAACAAAGCCAGAGTGTCATGTTGCCGGAGAACGTGATTCTGGCAGTTGGGTGTAGTGCGGCAAAAGCCTGAGAGAATGCGGCGTCGCCGTCGTCGAGGCCTCCTGACTCCGGCCGCCTAAGCTACCGTGGACCGTAATGCTGGAGAGCTACCTGCGGCAGAACGACTTTTCAAGACGCGGTAATTGCGCCGGTCGAGGACACGTTCGGGGCGTCATCGGAAAAGAGGTGGGAGGGAGGGCCCACCTCGGCGCCGTTGTGGGTGACGAAGAGGGTGACCAGGGTGCGCCAGTTGCAGTGGCCGTCCCCCTGTCCCAGGTGCACGCCGCAGCCCACCCTGTCGCCCGTGCTGCACACCACACCCGGAACGCCGCTCTTGCCCTGCCACAGGCTGCAAAGAGGAAACCCCAGCATCGTTGCTGTTGACGATGACAACTAAAGGGGCAACGACTTTAACGTCAAAAGAATCTGCGGCTACTAGTTTTTCCCATCGTTTATCTCAGCACGAAGTGAAAGAACACGTGCCACCTCTTCCATGAAATACCACGATTTCGCCGCGTAATTGCGAAGGAAATAAAACGTTTAGCCCCGACGTGCAGCCACGTGTGGTGGTCGTCGGAACCATGGTGGACGAGAGTTTTGTGGCAGCCTCTGTCGGAAGTCAACAAAGTCATTTCCTCTCCGTCACTACCCCTTACCCCCCCCATCTTCCCGCGCGGGGGACAGTCTTTTGTCTCGATTTCTCATTGCGACCTTTGATGATGCCAAGTGGATGCAGCTATCTATTGTAGCCGAATCAAACCTCGAAAAGTCGACAATTGCAGAGGGAGGGCTGGGTGCCCTGAAGATAGAACCAGACGTTGTACTCCAACCTTTGCTACGTTTTATTATTATTATTATTTATTTTCAGATAAAAACTACAGCATGCAAGAAAAAGAAGATTTTTGTTCTTAATTCTATAGACAGCGTACAGCAGGGTCCCGAATCTGGGTGAAGCCTCTAAACTGAACCGAAATTTCGAGCTCACAAAACAAGGCTGGACGGATAGGCGGGACGCTGCAAAATCCAAAAACATCACTCATACAGAGATACATATCTCTAACTGATCGGCGTATTTTTGGAAAAAAAAGTGCGCGACTGAAAATGGCTGACAAGGCCGACGAGACAAGTCACATCACGATTCTCATTAACTCTCCTTCCTTGCTACGTCCCGTCGAACTGGTGAACCGAAGCAAGGAGGAGAGAAGTGAGGCCACTTCCCCTCATTCTCAAAATCTCCCGGTAGACAAAGACGTCAAAGACCTCAGAAGAATGGATAGCTGGGCGAGTTGGTGGGAATTCATCAGTAGGAAACAGCGCGAAAAACAGAGCGCAGGTGAAGAAGAAACACACGGGACAAGTGCTGATCCCGTGTGTTTCTTCTTCGTCCTCGTCTGTTTTTCGCGTTGTTTCCTACAATCAAAGACCTCGCTTGATTGCACCCTTCTTTTCCAAAGGATGGCCATCCGTTTGAGATATCGATGTATGACTGATGTTTAGGAGTTCGTAGTGTCCCGTTCAATGCTTCTGCGGCCTATAATTTGCGAAATCCAAAATTCGGTTCAGTGTCCCTTTAAGGAACGCGACAAATCGGCTTGGTAGCGTGTTGTGCTACGATTTATCGCAGAGATGCCCTGAGCGTGGTGGAGGCATACGCATCAAAATTTCAACAAACAAACTTACTGACATAAAAAGCAGAAAAACAATAACTGTTTTTTTCTACCTGCGGCTCCCGTCTGCTAACCGCACGCCTTCTGACCGGTGCGACAACCGACAGCTGGCGGCAATTTACGGCGGTTCGGCAGCCGCCCGGTCGCGCCAAAAGCCGGAAACCTTTACGAATCGTGAATGGCGCACTCTTTCTAGGTGCTACAATGGTCAGTGCATGGTTTCTTTTCTATTGCCAATAAAACGCATTAAATGGACACAAAACAAATAAAACTGATGGTTCATCAAGTAATTTCAGCTACACGTCCGCTTTTGGCACGACCGGGCGGCTGCCGAGCTGCAGTAAGCCGCTGCCGAGCTGCCGAGCCGCTGAGGCCGCCATCCGTCAGTTGGTGCACCAGTGAAAGTGTGCAATTAGCAGAGGGGCGCCGTAAGCAGAAAAATCCAGTCATTGGTTTTCCACTTCTTACTCAGCTAAGTTCATTGTTCGAAATTTTCATGCAACGCCTCCACCACCTTTGGGCACGTCCACGGTAAATCATCGCACGATACGTCATTGAGCCGATTTATGCAGCCACTTTAAAGCATAGGGCTAGGAAGCTTCTGGAGGCGACACGACGCCACCAAAGGTAAAGCCGGAATTGTGGAGGGACACACCCCAACGACGACCAAAACCAAGAGACTCTATTGGACGAGAAGGAGAGCCGACTCGGCGCCAACAGCTGTTTTGGTCACTCCCAGAACCGCCTCCGTGCTTTAAGGGCTTCGTCCAGGTTCGTGGGCCCGCCGTAGAACGATTCCCGTAATCAGTTTGCCAAAGTTGGAAAACGGCCGCTCACCGTCCCCGGCTGATGCGGCAGCCGAGCGAAAGGGCAGACTCCCAGTCGGGCCGGTCGGAAGAGCCCTCCGTGTCGGCCGGGAGAGGAAGCCCATGAGCAGGTCCCCGAGCCCGGAGCCCAGGTCCAGCAGCTCCATCTCGAAGTAGCCGCACTCCGTGCTCGCAGGTTCCGCCCCGATGTACAGGCCGGGGCGGCTCTCCGACTCCCGGCTGCAACACGGGGGAGGGGGTCAACACTCTTCCTCTTAAGGCCCTTTCAAATGCTCACGTTTCTTTACGACCGAGTTCTGGGGATCTGTTACAATGGGAGAATGTGCTGTCGCCATCTACAAGGTGGCCCTGGAAATGCACTTCACTGGAGTGAAGGTTTTGCAGTATTTGCGAGATCAAATGTGCCTATCATCTATGAGAAATGTAGTGTCAGGAAGTACTTGAAGTATGTTGTTACTGAAAGTACTATAGTTCAGTGTTGGGAAGTACTCTTAGTACATTGTACTTAAAGTACTACTTCAAGTAGGTTTAGGAAACTTGTACTTTACTTGAAGTACATCACAGAGCATGTACTTGTACTTTACATAAAGTATTTTTTTCTGGTACTTTCCGACGAATAGTACAATGTCCCGACTTCAAAGTACATTCCCCAAATTTGGTATTGTTAAACTTGTATCACGAAATGACGCTTTGCCATTTTCCAAAGAAATACTGAGAGGAATATTCTACTCTCACCAGAAACTTGAGCATGACGACGCCTCACTCCGTTTGTTCTGGGGGCGGCTTTCCCGTAGCTTTTTGAACTCTCACTACTTCTCGTTCGGTCAGCGCAAGAAAGGAGGTTTACAATATTAGGAGAGCAAAATGTATTATAATGTAGAACCTGGACTGTGGTGAGAAAAATTAAGCTTATAGTCGAAGTAAAAGACAACAGAGGAGAACGTCACAATGTTTTGAGACATTCTCTTTCGTCTTTTCCTTCTATTTGAAAGTTTTCCTTAATTTTTTCGCACCCCAATCTCGGGTGTCACATTATGGTTAACTATCACCAGCTCGCTTGCACACTCACTGTTTTTGAGAGGATTGCTTGCGGAAGCTACGGGGCTGACGCCAGGCTCTCTCCTAGTACATTTAACCGCCTTGTGTGCAACAATCCAGTGCAGGAGGCACCAAATTCAGAAGAGGGATTTCTGAATTTGGCTCCATTCCTGAAAATAACTACTCTGTGGCAACTTGACTTTATCAAATATTCGCCGCTGTTTTTGAAAATAGGTCATGCACCCTAGTACCCCTGGGCAATGCATACCAGTTAAAAAAATCACTGTATAGGGGAATGAAAGGGCATCATGAAAGATTGTGTAAAAATACTTGTACTTTACTTCCTAAGTACATTGTATTTATAGTACTTACAAGTATGTTGCACCGAGTGCACTTAATACTTTACTTAAAGTACGGCACATCTCATTTACTTTGTACTTTTCTTGGAGTACCTTTTAGATGTACTTTACCCAACACTGCTATAGTTTCAATAGGTTTAGAAAGCTTCCACTTTACCTGTAGTACATTCTCCAAGTCTGTGTTTTTACCTTACTTCGAAGTATGTTTTTCCGGTACTTTTCGAGGGAAGTACAACTCCCGACTTCAAAGTACATTCCCCAAACTTATTCTCATTAAATATGTATCGCAAAACGATGTATTTTCGACACTAAAGAATACTGGGAAGGACACTCTACTCTCACCGGAAATGCGAGCAGACGACGCGTCCCTCTGTTGGTACTGGGGACAGCTTTCCCCCATAATAAAAAAACTCGAGACTGTTTTTTTCACCTTCAGGCAGCTTTCCTGCAGCCTTTCGGACTCTCGCTCAGTTGGTGCGAGCGAGGAGGTACAATACGTTAGAAAGGGATGCTCCACCACGAGCGGATCGCTCGCAGAAGCTAGGGGGCTGACTTCGCGCTTTCTCTTAGTCACATTCCTTCTATCGCGAAAGATTGCATTAAAAAGTACTTGTACTTTAATAGTACATCATGTTTACGGTACTTTACCGAGTACACTGCACCTGGTGCGCTTACTCTCATTTAGTTTGTACTTTACTTCAAGTACTTTACCCAACGATGGAGAAATAATTGTTCATTACATTGTCAAAAGATGAAAAAAAAATAGTGCATCACAAAAAAAAAGGACTGCGTCTGTTGCGTTTACTGCCGAGATCGTGACTGGCGACGGCGCGACACTTTACGACGTCGTGGGCGCTAATCGAGGGACCACCGTTTTCGACGCGGTAAACAAACCGGTCAGAGACGAGTCCCGGGCACCGTACTTATGCCAACAAAAAATTCAGGGATCCTGCGGTAACGTTCGTAAAATATAAAACACCATAGTATTAACAATATTTACGTGGTTTCGTAATGGCAGGTTCATAGTGTGCTGTGCCAAGACCTTCCAGACGCGCCGAATTTTCTAGGTCACCCGAAGAGGCAAAGGGGCATGGATCGGATGAGAGTACCGAGCGCGCGCTCGGCCGAGACTCGTCTTCGATTAGAGGAGGATACCCAACAATGAGACGGCATTCGTGTCTGATCTAAGTTTACGGCCCTTCAGCACAAACAAACGGGACGCCTGCGAGGCTGGAACCGGGGACGCGTGGCCACCACACCGGAGGACGTCGCCCTCGACGAGGACGTTGCTGGAGAAGAGCCGGCGCATGTCGAGCGTGGGGCGGAACACCTGTCCGGCGGCCAGCTTGGGTGGCGGGCGCTCCGGGCGCCCTCCATCCTCAGCATCGGATTGGGTGGCTATGGGCAGGGCGGACGGCGACGCATCTGCCCCGAGACCGTGTGGGCGATGCTCTTGTTCAGCGTGTTTCCGGGCGCCCTCGTCGATTCTGAAAGACGGTTAAGTGTTACTTTCTACAACCGAGGCCGGATTCACGAAACATTCCTTAGGCTTAGTTCGCACTCTAGCGTCTGCTTATGACCAACTTCTTGCAATCTCTGACGACGAGAGAACCCTCATAGACTCCGGAGCCATCAAGGAGGGCAGCTGGCTGGCTAGTAGACGCTCGTCTGTATAGCCTCGTGGGCTACACAAAGTACCACTACTGCAGCTCATAAATATTCTTATTCTTATGAAGTGGCCCTAGAGTTCTTCGAGCCAATTAAGAAAGAATAATGTGCAAAAAAATAAGAAATACAGTTATCTCGCACTTTTTGTGGCTTCCCGATAGATAAGCCAGTTCCTTGTTGAGAGAGATCGCAAGAGGTGTTAACAACTCGGTCGTAAGCAGTTGTGAGTACTAGTGAATCAACCTTTATGACTAACTTTTCGGTATCCCCTATGTGACATCTTTTTACGTCGTGCGTGAAGTCAGACAAAATTCTGCGACAGGGGACTAATTCTTACAAACAGTTTCGCAACCATTCAATTGAAATGCTGCTGACGCGACGCCAGTTTTGTCACCGATAGGGAAAAGTTCAGGCGAGGCACCCCTCTGTCACCATGGCAACGTTTCGCTCTCGCAACTCTCGTTGGTTGCGAGACACCGGAAGCTTCTCTCTTCCCTCACTCTTTTGCCGTAGTCCTCTTTGTTTCCAAAGAACTCTTTTGAGCGTACCAATTGTGGCACATCTTAAGAACTTCTGAAGCTACAAACATAGCAAAAATGTCTTAAGATGAGACATTTCTGCACATTGTTCTTTGTTCCCAACCTTTTCTGGAAATAGAGCATGCGGAAACTAACGGCTGCAATCAAGATTAAAATTAAAGTGTTTACTAAGAACAAAGAATGTCTTCTTTTTTTTTCTGAGGTACTACTCTGCACCTAAATAATTACAGTAAACTCCACTTTTTGAAGAAACTATAACCTCGTGGCTAAAGGTCCATTTAAACACTTGCGACCTCTTAGAACCGGGTGCCTTGGAACCTCTTAATATCTGTTACGAGAGGACACACTGACGCCCTCTACTGGGTAGCAGTGTAAACTTAGCCCCCCCCCCGGTCCGGCATATTTCCTATTTCTCTCGCACATTATCCTTTCTTTCTTGGCTCGAAAAACTTTCGTCAACGTTATAAACGAGCCTTTCTCATAGGTATGACGCACATTTGACCTCGGAAATCCCACAAAGCTTCGCTCTTGTGAAACGCAGTTCCAGGGTCACTGCATAGATGGCGCCAGCGTGCCAGTGTGTTCTCTCGTCCTAAGAAATTTTAAGAGGTTTCAACAGGTCTCGACTCTCTCGGTCGTACTCGGTTGCAAGTGTGTGAACGGGCCTTAAAAGACAGGCTGCTTGTCACTGACGCAAGGGTCATAGCAATGCGGTTGTGGCCATAGTAAAATGCCCCGATGGCAAACATCTTGGCCTCTGTGTCACCGACATACTATTGTCTTGTGGCGTGTCAAATAACATTAACACTTCGGTCCTTATCCGTATAGAAGCATATATATTTGCAAACAAGCATAATAACCAGTAGAACACTAAAAATAAAAAAAAAATGTTCAGACTGACAGTAACAATCCAGAAAATATGGCACATTGGTGGATAGACCAAGAAAAAGCTGTCGTTGCCAAAATTTGCAGACTGACAGATTTGATGGCTTTTACTAGTACTGACAATGAAGCTGAATGACCGACTGACCCCATCCCATACAGCTGACCGCTCACAGACACGATGCAGGCTCGGTTATACACCAGCAGCTTGAGTATAACCTCTCTCGTGTTTCATGCATATTCACGAAAGAACGAAACAAGGGAGACAAATACAAACATGCGAGCCCTTCATCCTAAAATTCTCGGGTGAAACAATGAACGGTGTCTAAATAACACATCTTACGTGCCCCGAAGGCTGCTTTCAAGACACGCATCGAGACTGCCTTGGATGGGGCAGCACGTTTCATCTCGCCAAAACAGAAGTGACCATTGCATCAACACCTTTTAGATATAATATTATTAATAATAATATTGTTTAATTTATGTACCCAAAAACAACCACGTGGGTCTTCGTATTGGTGCAGACAAGATAACCAGGGCTTAGTGTTAGATTTACTTCAGGTCGTTTATTGGAAGCCAGCGTGGGGCACAAATTAAACAGACATGTTGCATCAGCATGTACTGCGGACTTGCGCTTAATCGCTGAGAACACACAAGTTCCAGCCAGAACGCTGATGCAGCACTGCTGTTTAATCCGTGCAATGGCCTCCGGTAGCTAGAATGTTCAGTGGCCTTGTCCGAGCGTTCCAGTGATGAAAGTGGCCATTGAGCCTTTGTAGTAGTTATTGTAGCAGGCAAAATATCGGTTTAGAGCAGCCACTGATGCTTTTGGACCTGATGCCAACATTTATTAGCGCATCACTCGAAAATAAAAATAAAATATAACACTAAATAAATTCTTTGATCACGATTGAGGGTTCCTCTTTGATACCAAATCATATTACTTATTACTTCGTTTAATGAAAATGAATAGGATGCAAAAGGAACATAACATTATTTTTAGAAATAGGTCCCAGATCCAAGTAGGTTTTGTTTACAATGGATACTAAAATAAAATGGTTGAAAAATTAATCATAGCATAACACCTCAGTTGAGATAAAGACTCTTTCCCACTCCCCTTTCCAGATAGTTTATCAGCACGCATAAGCATAATTTTAGTAAAATGCCGGCAAAAACCCTGCACACTCACTAAATCGTGTCCCGCTAAGCATCTTGAACCTGCCAAACTCAAGATTTTAATATTATAAATTGCAAAAACAACCACCTTCAAATATTATGAAAACCTACAGTTGACACTGCACTTTAGCGGCAGTGGGGGTCACAGTTGAGTCAGAGTTTGCTGCCCTTTCCCCTTGACTACTGGCTCAAATATAGATCCACATCTTTTTTCTTCATTCTTTCTTGGCACAGATTTTTAATATTAGAGATTAATCTACAATCCCAACCGAAGCAGCCAGACCTGCGATAATACTGAGCATAATTTCCAAACCCATCGTGCCAGTGGTGGACGTTAAGTCTACTCCGAACGCCGAGCAACCAGAGCATCACAGGGAGGTGAGCCTTCATCCTCCACTTTGAAGAAATGTTACCGCTGTGGGTCGTCGGGGCATCTTGCAAATTCCACTACATGCGATGCAAGAGGGGAAAAAGTGTGCTGGATGTGGTAAAGTCTGACATTTTCGTCCTGTCTGCAAGAATACTGCCAGTCACATTAGCAAAGGTGGCACTATCAGAGAAGTTGCATGCTTGAATGGCTCTGACGAGGATGTTCTTAGCATTCTTCACGTGCAAGTCCGAACGGAACAGCCCCTGCCATTCTTGGTTGACACAGGGTTAGCAGCTTCATAATGTCGGAACATACAAAAGAAACTTCAGTTCTGCTTATCAGCTGCAAGGTACGTCTGCTAGTTAGTTCAATTTTTCGCAGCAGAAGATTGCCATAGCAGGCTGCCTTGTTGCTGCTGTCGGTTACAAGGAGTGTAAGGCTTCTGTACGCTAGCTTCTATGTCGTCCCGAACAGTACGGACATACTCGGCACCGACGCCATAGCTTGTTTGTCCTTTGAGATCAGCGGTAGAGCGTTGAAATGTTTCAACATCACGTGCATACCTTCTGGACTCCCTCGAAACTCGGTAGATGACTTAGCGCACCTTTCTTGACGGAACCCTCGGTACCACGAAGTGGTTCGCTCACAAGGTGTAGGAGTGTCAAGGAGTCCAGCCCGTGTCTGCCAAACTGCAAAGAGTTCCTTTTTCTGTCAAGGACAAATTCTCTGAAGAGCTCCAGCGACTTCTACAGGCAGGCGTCATCAAGAGAATTGATGCATCTGAGTGAATCTCGCCGATTGTGGCGGTGAAAAAAAGAACGGGAAAGTTAGACTCTGCGTCGATTTAAAAGAAGCAAACAAGGCCGTCATAATTGACAACTTTCCGTTGCGTCCCACTGAGGAACTGCTACAAGCACTGGTCAGAGCAAAGTACTTCTCGCGCCTGGATCTATCGAGTGCGTACCATCAGGTTCTTGTGTGCCCGAAAAGCCGAGACCTGATGGCATTCATAACCCACGATCGACTTTTCAGGTTCACCTGGGTTTGTTTTGGGTTGATCTAGGCTCCTGCTGTGTCCCAGAAAATGATCACTACAATCCTGAAGGGATGTCAACAAGTACACTGCTACCTGGATGACATCATTGTTTTTGGAACTACCGAAGAGGAGCACCTCCAGAATGTGCATGAAGTTCTCAGCGCATCAGCGAATGGCTTGAAGCTGGAACGACAAGGGCATCTTCAATGTTCGGGAACTGCCATTCTTTGGGCACGTTCGTCAGCGAGCTGGGAGTGTCACCCATGCAAAGCCATGTTGACGTGATTTTCAAGGCTCAAGCACCTACGGACAGCACCATGCTACGTTGTTTCTGGGCATGTTCGACTACTACGTCAAGTTCATCCCTCGGTATGCAGAGCTGGCAGAACCGCTTACGTGAGCTACTATGCAAGGGTGAACCTTTCTGCTGGGTGGCTGGTTGGGAAAACAGTTTTCAGAGACTGAAGTCCTTATTTTACCGCAAGTCTCTCCAAATGTTCGACCCTAAGCTGCCCGTGGTCGTGACAACTGACGCTCAGCATACGGCCTTGGAGCTGTTCTACAGCAGAACAAAAATGGAGACCTTGTGACAGTCTCCTTTGCTTCTCGAGCTCCAACACCATAGGAGCGGAAGTACTCTGCTGGAAAGCATGAGGCGTTGGCTTGCATGTGGGCTAGCGAGCACTGGCGTGTTTTGCTTGTGGGGTCTGCATTTTATGCTGCAGACCGACCACCAGTCACTGTTGACAACGTTGGGCTCGCAGGGGACTGGCCAACGACCATTCAGGATTGCAAGATGGTATGCTCGTTTGCTTACGTACAGCTTCACCATGGTTTTCAGGAAGGGAGCACAGACAACTTTGTGGCAGATGCCCTTTCGCGTATGCCTCTTGATGTGCCCGGGAAAACCCAGGAAGACGAGGTTGTCTGTGCCATTTCCTTGTGTGTATCGCAGCAAGAGTTAGTCGAAGAGAGTTGGCAGGACAACCGTCTGCAACAAGTGATTGCTTTAACAACCGGCACCTGGTCACCAAAATAGGAGCTGCATCCTGACCTGGCACCCTTTCACCATGTAAAGAAGAACTTTCCATGAGTGGAGACCTGCTGCTTTAGGGGGATTGGAATGTTGTTCCTAGCGCTCTCACAGCGAAGATTGGGGAACTAGCACACGAAGCTCACCCTGGAATAACAACAAAGCAGCGGGCTTGTGACACGTATTGGTGGCCTAGAATGGACAGGCACATTGAAACTGTCGTTAG
>JAZHYW010033481.1:0-31113 GCA_037355805.1 Ixodes ricinus
CTCCACCAACAGCCTCCCAATGTGTGTCTGTTGCACCGAGGGGTTCCCCCAGGCAGCCTCAAGCAGGCCAGGCCAGGACCAGGAACCGCAGGCCGACTCCTGGCACGAACATCACGAGACGGGAGGGTCTCACAAACTCTGTTTTACTCATTACATACAAAGTCACTTGGGGAGTCGTCCGAGAGCACACATCGCGACCCTCCTGTTTTCTCCTTTATCGGGTCGCTGTTCGGTACTCAAGAGCTGGCAGCCAATGGTGGCCGAGCTGCCATCAAACGTCATGTTCAGGCCCCCGCCCCCACTCATCCTCCGAGCACGCGCACATACACGCACACCCTCTGGAGCCGGCGTCGGGCTTCACCTTCAGGCACCAAGGTACTTCCTAGATAGTCACAACTTCGAGGAGGCCAACAGCGGGGTCCATTGTCACCGGGGACGACGCTGACCGAGACAAGGACGATCCTCCATTAGCGGCTTTGAGGTTTCAAAAGGTTGGCCGGATTATCCGTCAGTAAAGCGGAGGGGCTAACTGGTACGAACACACCCACGAAGTCCCGCAGCTGGCGCTACGTCACCCGGGAATCCTCGCCGTAATCCCCCGGGCCCCTGCCAAGCTGACTCGTTTCAGGCCACAGACCGCAGCCAGAATGAAGGGCTCTGCACAGCTCCGCGCTCTATAGGTGGGGCTTAATGCCACCACGGTGGTCCTCCGTAGAAAGCCACGGTCCCCTTTGTCGCCCGAAGCCTCCGGGCACAGTTGACCGAGCCACGTGGCGACGATACTCAAGGTGTTCACCGGTGTCGGCCTGATTAGATAGAGATGGACTGGTCCGGGGGCCTTTCTACAACATTGTCCATTCTAGGCCACCAATACGTGTCACAAGCCCGCTGCTTTGTTGTAATTCCAGGTGAGCTGTGTGCTAGTTCCCCAATCCTTGCAGTGAGAGCGCTAGAAACAACCCAATCCCAAACAGCAGGTCTCACTATGGAAAGTTCTTTTACTTGGTGAAAAGGGTGCCAGGTCAGGATGCAGCTCCTCATCTTGGTGGCCAGGTGCCGTCGTTAAAGCAATCACTTGTTGCACACGGTTGTCCTGCCAACTCTCTTCGACTTTACTCTTGCTGCGATATACACAAAGAAATGGCACAGACAACCCTCGTCTTCCTGGGTTTCCCGGGCACATCAAGAGGCATGTGCGTAAGAGCATCTGCCACAAAGTTGTCTTCTCCCTTCCTGAAAACCATGGTGAAGCTGTACGTAAGCAAACGAGTATACCATCTGCAACTTGAATGGTCGTTGGCCAGTCCCCTGCGAGCCCAACAGTGTCAACAGTGACTGGTGGTCAGTCTGCTACATAAAATGCAGACCCACAACAAAACGCGCCAGTGCTACCGCATGCCCACATGCAGGCCAACGCCTACGCTCTCCTGCAGAGTACTCGCCTCCTGTGGTGTTGGAGCTCGAGAAGCAAAATGAGAAGGTCGCAAGGTCTTCATTTTTTTTGTTCTGCTGTAGAACAGCTCCAAGGCCGGATGCTGAGGCGTCAGTTGTCACGACCACGGGCAGCGCAGGGTCGAACATTTGGAGAGTGCTCAAGCGGAAAGCAAGGACTTCAGTCTCTGAAAACTGTTTTCCCAACCAGCCGCCCAGCAGAAAGGTTCACCCTGCATAGTAGCTCACATAGTGGTTCTACAGCTGTGCATACCGAGGGATGAACTTGACTAGTAGTCGAACATGCCCAGGAACAACGTAGCATGGTGTGATGTCTGTAGGTGCTTGAGCCTTGAAAAATCGCTACAACATGGCTTTGCATGGGTGACACTTGTTCGCTGATTAACGGGGCACAAAAGAATGGCAGTTCCCTAAACATTGAAGATGTCCTTGTCGGTCAGGCTTCAAGCCTGCCACATTTCCATGCAATATTCTGGAGGTGCTCCTCTGGTGTAGTTCCAAAAACAATGATGTCATCCAGGTAGCAGTGTACTTGTTTACATCCCTTCAGGATTGTAGCTATCTTTTTCAGACAATGACTATTAACCAGCCCAGGGATTAGAAGCCATCTTTTTCTGGGATACAGCAGGAGCCGGTGGCCAACCCAGAACAAGCCCAGGAACCTGAAAAGTCGATCGGGCTTGAACGCCATCAGGTTCCGGCTTTCCGGGCACACAAGAACCTGATGGTGCACGCCTGAGCAGATCCAGGCGACAGAAGTACTTTGGTTCGACCAGTGCTTGTAGCAGTTCCTCAGTGTGACGCAACGAAAAGGTCAATTATATAGCCTTGTTTATTTCAAAATTGACGAGCCTAACTTCCGTTCTTTTTTTCACCGCCACGATTGGCGAGACCCAACAGATGCATTATCTTTTCGACAACGCCTGCTCAGAAGTCGCTGGAGCTCTTCAGAGACTTTGTCCTTACAGAAAAAGAAACTTTGCAGTTTGCGAGAAACGGCTGGACTCCTGACACTCCGCTGACGCTAGAGCGAACTCCCCGCTGCACCGAGGGTTCCGCAAAAGGTGCTTAAGTCATTTAATGAGTTTCGAGGGGAGTATCCAGAAGGTGCGTGTGTTAAAAGATTTAACGCTACACGCTTAAGGGACAACAGCAATGGCGTCGGGTGCCGAAAAGGTCCGCATCAAGCCTGGACGGCGAAGCTGCATAGAAGCCTTGCTGCTTGTAACCGGACATATGTACAAAGGCTGCTATGGCAATCTTCTGCCAAGAAAATTTTAACGCACTTGCTGGACGTACTTTGCAGCTGATAAGCAGAACTGGTTTCTTTGTATGTTCCGACATGAAACTGTTGACCCTGTGTGAACCAAGAATGATAGTATTCTTCACTTGAACCGAATGTAGATACCACTTTGGTTTGACGCGCACGTGAAGAATATCAAGAACATCCTCGTCAGAGCCATTCAAGCATGCAACTTCTGTGATAGTGCCACTTTGGGCAAGTGTGACTGGCAGGTACTTTGCAGACAGCACGGTAGTCGTCAGACTTTACTACATCCAGCATACTTTTCTCCTCTTGCTTTGGCGTAGTGGAATTTAAGTAGAGTTCGACGACGCAGCGGTAACATTTCTTCAAAGTGGAGGATGATGGTTCACCTCCCTGTGTACGCCTACTCGCCAGCGCTCGAGTAGACTTAATGTCCACCACTGGCACAATGGGTTCCGAAATCATGCTCAGTACTATCGCAGGTCAGGCTGTTTCAGTTGGGATTGCCAGATGAATTTAATCTTAAAAAATTTGCCAAGAGGATGAAGGAAAAAATGTGGATCTATATTTGTTTTAAAAGAAATAAGGTGAAAGGGCAGCAAGCTCTGTTCAACTCTGACCCCCAGTGCCGCTAAAGTGCAGTACAACTGTAGGAACATAATACGGAAGGTGGTTGTTTTTGCAGTTTATAATATTCAAATCTTGAGTTTGGTGGGTTCATGTAACTAGCAAGGGGTGCATGGTAAGAAGCATTGACATGGTAACACTGGAGACGGAGTTGAGATCTGTCCCACGTCCCTTCTTTTCCATGCTCCAGGGTTACCAGTCATTTGGTAGGTTCAAAATGATAAAGGGGTATTTACACGAGGGAGAAATCCGGATGCCGCACAGCACGCGTACCCGCCGACGAAAATGTCAGACTTTGCGATGTGCAAAGCCTCATTTTCGTTCCCATGATGCGCGCTCGGGTCAACGCCTGTATAACGGGGCTTTGTGGGACCACGTATAATTTTCGTTATACTCGTCACTTCGTTATATCCTCATACATTTAATGACCCCAGTAAAGCAGATGTACAGGCTATTTCGTAGGTGTGCCGTTCGTTGTAGCGTGACTGTACTCCTCTAGCGGGCATGATTTAGCGAGTGTGTGGTTTTGTCGGCATTTCATTAAAATTATACTTGCATGTTTGATAAACTATCTAAAAAGGGGGAGGGGGAAAGAGTTTTATCTGAACTATGTTGTGCTATGATTAATTTTTCAACGTTTTTATTTTAGTACCTAATAGAAATAAAACCTACTTGGATCTGAGACCTTTTCTAAAAATAATGTTATGTCTTTTGCATCCTATTCATTTTCATTAAAACGAGGTAATAAATAGTTTCTGATTTAGGTACCAAAGAGGAACCCTCAATCGTGTGATCAAAGAAGAATTCATTTAGTGACATATTTTATTTTTTATTTTGAGAGCCAATAGATAAGTTGGTGACCAGTGACAAAGACTAGTGGCTGCTCTAAACTAATATTTTGCCTACAAAACTACTACAAGTACTCACGCTCACTTTCATCACGAGAACTTAGATACAGCTACCCCCAACATTCTTAGCTACCGGAGGCCATTGCATCTGGATTAAACAGTACAGCATCAGCGTTTGCTGGAAATTATGTTCTCAACGATTAAGTCATGAAGTCCGAGTACACGCTTGACGCAGCATGTCTGTTGAATTGTATCCTTGCTATCAATAACGGTCTTGAAGTAAATCTAACACTAAGCCTTGATTATCTTGTTCATACTAATATGAAGACCTATATTGTGTTTTTGGGTACATAAATTAAACAATATTGTTATTAATAATATATCTAAAAGGTGTTGATGCAATACTACTTCTATGGCTAGATGAAACGCGCCCCATCCAAGGCTGGGCTGTCTCATGCGTCTTGAAAGCGCCTTCGGGGACGTGAAGATGCGTTATTTAGACACCGCTCATTGTTTCAGCTCAAGAATTTTAGTATGCGTTCACGTATGTTTGTATTGCCCTTGTTTTGTTTCTTTTGTGAATATGCATGCAACCCGCAAAGGAGTTATACTTCAAGCTGCTGGTGTATAACCAAGCCGCATCAGGTTCTGAACGCCAGCTGTATGGATGGGATCAGTCGGGTCGCTTCGTCGTCAGTACTATCAAAAGCCATCGAATCTGTCAGTCTTCTTGATTGGCAACGTATTAAATTTTTTTTAAATGCATCCACCAGTGTGTCATATTTCTAGATGGTTACTGCCAGTCTGAACATTTTTTTATTTTGTTCTAGTGGTGTACTATGCTAATGCCATGACTTGCAAATATATATGCTTTCTATACAGATAAGGACCGTAGTGTCAGCGTTGCTTAATGACGCGCCACTAGAGACAATAGTAGTCGGTGACAGAGTAGGCCAAGATGTTTAAACATCAAGCATTTTATCTCGTGGCCACAATCTGCGTACGGCGACCCTGCGCCGGTAGACAGCAGCCTGTCTTTTAAGTGCCCGTTCACACACTTCGCAAACCGAGTGCACCTAGATGGCATTGCCGAGACCTGTTGAAACCTCTTAAAATTTCTTAGGACGAGAGAACACACTGGCACGCTGGCGCCATCTATGCAGTGACCCTGAAGCTGCGTTTCACAAGAGCGAAGCTTTTGCGGGATTTCCGAGGTCAAATGTGCGCCATACCTCATGAGAAAGGCTCGTTGATAACGTTGACGGTAAAGTTTTCGAGCCAAGAAGAAAGGATACATGTGCGAGAGAAATAGGAAATATGCCGACCGGGGTTGGCCAGCATAACTGCTACCAAATAGAGGGCGCCAGTGTGTCCTCTCGTAAGAGATATTAGAGCCCAAGGCACCCGGTTCTAAGAGGTCGCAAGTGTTTGAATGGGCCTTTATTATAGTTTTTTCAAAAAAGTGGATTTTACTGTAATCATTTAGGTGCAGAGTAGTACTTAGAAAAAAAAAGAAGACATTCTTTGTTCTTAGTAAACACTTCTCATTTTAATCTTGATTGCAGCCGTTAGTTTCCATGTTGCTCTATTTCCAGAAAAGGTTGGGAACAAAGAACAATGTGCAGAAAGTTCATCTCCAGATTGCTTTGCTATGTTTGTAGCTTCAGAAGTTCTTTAGATGTGCCACAATTGGTACGCTCTGAAGAGTTCTTTGGAAACAAACAGGACCACGCAAGAGTGTGAGGGAAAGAGAGAGCTTCCGGGTGTCTCGCCACCAACGGATTGCGAGAGCTAAACGTTGCCATGGTGACAGGGGGTGCTCTCGCCTGAACTTTCCCTCGGTGACAAAACTGGCGTCGCGTCAGCAGCATTTCGATTGAATGGTTGCGAAACTGTTTCTAAGAATTAGTCCCCTGTCGCATTTCGTCTGACTTCACGCACAAGGTAAAAAGATGTCGCATAGGGGATACCGAAAAGTTAGTCATAAAGGTTGATTCACATACTCCACAACTCCGCTTATGACCGAGTTGTTAGGACATTTTGCGATCTCTCTCAACAAGGAACTGGCTTATCTATTGGGAAGCCAGAAAAATTGCGAGATAACTGTATTCTTTTTTGTCACATTATCTTTCTAATTGGTTCGAAGACTTCTAGGGCCACTTCATAAGAATAAGAATATTTATGAGCTGTAGTAGTGGTACTTTGGGTAGCCCGCGAGGCTATACAGACGAGCTCCTTAGCTGAAGCCGCCTCATGATGGCTCCGGAGTCTATGAGGGTTCTCTCCGTCAGAGATTGCAAGAAGTTGGTCATAAGCAGACGCGAGAGTGCGAACTAAGCCTAAGGAAGTTTCGCGGAATCTGGCCTCGGGTTCTAGAAAGTACTACTTAACCGTCTTCAGAATCGACGAGGGCGCCCGGTAACACGCTGAACAAGAGCATCGCCCACACGGTATCGGGGCAGATGCGTCGCGTCCGCCCTGCCCATAGCCACCCAATCTGATGCTGAGGATGGAGGCGCCCGAGCGCCCGCCACCCAAGCTGGCCGCCGACAGGTGCTCCGCCCCACGCCGCATGCGCCGGCTCTTCTCCAGCAACGTCCTCGTCGAGGGCGACGCTCCGGTGTGTGGCCACGCATCCCGGTTCCAGCCTCGAGAGGCGTCCCGTTTGTTTGTGCTGAAGGGCCATGCACTCAGATCCGACACGAATGCCGCCCGTTGTTGGGTATCCTCCTCTAATCGAAGAGTAGTTTCTGGCAGAGCGCGCTGCACTCTGTCCGACTGATGCCTCCTTGTTCTTCGGGTGACCTAGAAAATTCGGCACGTCTGGAAGGTCTTGGCACAGTACACTATGAGCCTGCCGTTACGAAACCACGTAAATATTGTTAATACTATGGTGTTTTATATTTACTAACATTACTGCAGGATCCCTGAATTTTTTGTTGGCATAGTACGGTGCCCGGGACTCTTATGCCGGAGCGCGTCGAAAACGGTGGTCCCTCGATTAGCGCCCCATGACGTCGTGGAAGGCGCGCTGCCGCCAGTCACGATCTCGGCAGGAAACGCAACAGACTCGGTTTTTTTTGTGTGTGCACTTTTTTTCAGCTTTTGACAATGTAATGAATCAATTACTCCATTGTTATAAAGTACTTGAAGTAAAGTACAAACTAAATGATAAGGCACCAGGTGCAGTGTATCGGTAGTACCGTAAACACGATGTACTATTAAAGCAAGTGCATGCTTTTTAATGCAATCTTTCGCGATAGAAGGAATGTGACTAGGAGAAAGCCAGCTCCCCTAGCTTCTGGGCGATCCGCTCAGTGGTGGAGCATCCCTCTCAACGCATGTAGGTCTCCTCCTCGCCGCGAGACAAACTGAGCGAGAGTCCGGGAAGGCTGCAGGAGTTGCCGGGAAGGTGGTGCACAGTCGGAGTTTTTTTTATTATGGGGAAAGCTGGGTGCCCCCAGTAAGTTACCAGTAGGGACGCTGGGCCGCCTGCTCACATTTCCGTGTGAGAGCAGAGTGTCCTCCTCGGTACTCTTTAGTGCCGAAAAATACATCGTTTTAGGCGATACAGGTTTAATGAGAATAAGTTTGGGACCGCATTGTAGTCGGGAGTCTGTGCACGTCCTCGAAAGTACCGGTTATTACTCGACGTCAAGGTAAAAACACAGACTCGCAGAATGTACTACAGGTAAAGTGGAAGCTTTCTAAACCTACTGAAATCTCATAGCAGTGTTAAAAAGTACATCTAAAGGTACCAAGAAGTACAAAGTAAATGAGATGTGCCGACTTTGCCATGGCTATATGAATTACATGGTTCTTTCTGCGCTCTTTGGGCGCTCTTTCCAGAGCACGCTAAATCGTGTAGGAAGGAGAGAGTGCCTGGGCCTGGATCGGGTGGTTCATTCCGAGGGCGCTCCTCTCAGGAGCCCCACTCCGTCTGTAGCCGTCAGAGGGCGGACGCCACGGGTACTTGGACGGGGATCACGTGGTTTTGTTGGATATGGTACGCGGCCGGCAGTGGTCTGTTGTATGTGTACGGGGTCCGGTGTATGACGAAGTGATTGATATGTGTCTTGGCAGTGCTAGGCATTCAACGGTGCGAGGGATTACAATGACTAGGGAGAACATTCATGTTGGTGACCGTAACAGGAAAAAGTCGACGTGTGAAGTATTCCCAGTGCTTTCACGAGATCGTCTACATCTCACGGCGGTGAATCCGCTTAAGTCTAATCACGACGAAACAGGCTCGCGAGAGCTTGCCGGCGCTGTTTTACCGGGTTTTGTGGTCGCCTAAGAAATTTTGAGGTTTGATAAAGTCTGGTCCAAGGTTTCTGTTGTAAAATAAAGGGAGAGTCAATTATATTGCACTGTGATTTGTGTCACATTGCAATGTTTAACATATTTCGCCAGAAAAATGCAGTTTATTAACCATTTTATATTTGCCTGCTGTGTCGTACGCATGACCTCTATCACAGCTGCCTACTGTAAAACGCGATAAGTTGACAACTCTTCCAAACATTGCCTTTCGTCTGCCTGCAAAAATCAACTCGCATACTGCTGTTTTCTTTTTTAGATGCGAATGCGAGAAACAATTTATACGCCACAACTGTTAAGCGTTGTTCAGCACCGACTACAACCGAGAGAGACCAGGACCAGTCGGACCGATGCTTTACAGCGGAGCTGCCCAAGAGTTCAAGAGGCTTAAAAACCGTCTGGTCTCTCTCGGTCGCATTTCCGGGGTCGCGACTCGTCGCAAGAGTGTGAACGTGGCCTTTATTTCACTCACGCTATGCAGCGAATTTTGCTCAATCGCCTCCGTACGCCTGTAAGATTGTGTTGTTTTAATGAATTACCAATGTCAAGAAGTAATTCATGGACGCCTGAGAATGTCATACGCCTGAACCCAGCAGTTGTAACGCTGAAAAGGATCCCAAGTAGCTCTGACATGCAGGGATAGCGCTCTGCTGAATCGGTATCAGAGGAGAGAGGCGACCACCCGAATTCACCATTAAGCGCTTACTGGATGCAACGCATTTGGAAGTAAAGTACTATAAATACAATGTACTTTCAAAGTGAAGTACAAGTATTTTTACAAAATCTTTCATGATGCCTTCTTCGCTCTCTATACAGTGATTTTTTAACTGGTATGCATTGCCCAGGGGTAACAGGGTGCATGAATCTACGCCAAAAACAGCGGCGAATATTTGCCAAAGTCAGTTTCTACAGAGTAGTTATTAGAATGGAGCCGTGAAATCCTCTTCTGATTTTACGCCTGCACTGGATTGTTGCACACAAGGCGATTAAATGGTACTAGAGAGAGCCTGACGCCAGCCCCAGTAAGCTTCCGCAAGAAATCCTCTCAAAAACAGTGAGTGTGCAAGCGGGCTGGTGAAATGAGTTAAATCATAATGTGACACCTGAGATGATTGGAGTGCGCGAAGAATTTTAGTGTAAACTTTCAAATAGAAGGAAAAAGACAAAAAGAGAATGTCTCAAAACATTGTGACGTTCTCCTCTGTTGTCTTACTTGACTTGAAAGTCCAATTTTCTCACCGCAGTCTCCGGATTCCTACATTATAATAAGTTTTGCTCTCCTAATATTGTAAACCTCCCTCTTCTTGCGCTGAGCCGACCGAGTAGTAGCAGAGTTAAAAAAAAGCTAGCAGAGGAAAGCCGCCCCCAGAACAAAACGGCGAGGCGTCGTCTGCTCAGAAGCTTCTGGTGAGAGTAGAATATTCCTCCCAGTATTTCTTCGAACTTGGCTTAAGCGTCATTTCGTGATACAAATTTAACAATACCAAATTCGGGAATGTACTTTGAAGTCGGGACTTGTACTTTCTGTCGGAAAGTACCAGAAAAAAATACTTTACGGTAAAGTACAAGTACATGTTTCCTGTGAATGTACTTCAAGTAAAGTACAAGTTTCTAAACCTACATTGAAGTGGCACTTCCTTAAGGTACACTACTTAAAGCATTTCCTCAACACTGAACTGTAGTAATTTAAGTACAACATACTTCAAGCAACTTCCTGACACTACATTGCTCATAGATGATAGGCACATTTGATCTCTAAGCAAATTGCTACAAAACCTTCACTCCAGTGAAGTGCATCTCCAGGGCCACCTTGTAGATGGCGACAGCACATTCTCCCATTGTAACAGATCCCCAGAACTCGGTCGAGAAGAAACGTGAGCATTTGGAAAGTGGCCTTAAGAGGAAGAGGCTGGACCCCCTCCCGCGTTGCAGGTTGCAGCCGGAGTCGGAGAGTCGCCCGGCCTGTACATCGGGGCGGAACCCGCTGGTAGCACGAACGCGGCTACTTTGAGATGGAGCTGCTGGACCGGGCACCGGCCCGGGACCTGCTCATGGGCTTCCTCTCCCCGGCCGGACACGGAGGGCTCTTCTGACCGGCCGACTGGGAGCCTGCCCTTCGCTCGCTGCCGACCGGGTTGGCCGGGACGGGTGCAGCGCCGCTTTCTACCCTTGGAAACCACTACGGACAGTTTAAGGACTAGAACGGCTTGGTTGGTAGGGACAGTCAAATCGTGAGTGAACGAAGGGGTCGTGACAACATTGGGCCGTCGGTCTGGCAACAACATTTTATTTGAGTAACGAAGAAACTGGGCAGAGCTAAACTCTTGGTATAAATAAACGTTGTTGCCAGTCGGAAGTTTGTGGCATTGTCCCGTCCTCTCAAGCTTTCTCTCCACAGTTTGCACTCTCCATGGAACCAATTCTACGGTGGGCCCAACGAACCCGATCGCAAGGGCCTTGTGTACCGAGGCAGTTCTGGGGTGACTAAAACAGCTGCTGAGCGCTTGAGTCGGCTCTCCTTCTTTTTCGGCCCAATAGAGGCCCTCTCGGTTTTGGTCACGCGCTAGTGCGTCCTCCACAATTCTGGCTTTAACTCTGCGGCTGCCGTATCGCTCCGGAAGCTTCCTAGTCCCTATTTGAAAGTGGCTGCATAAATCGGCTCAATGACGTATCGCGGCGACGATGGCACCTATGACGCGCCCAAAGGTGGTGGAGGCTGCGGCATGAAAATTTCGAACAATGAACTTAGCTGAGTAGGAAGTGGAAAACCAATGACTGGATTTTTCATGCTTACGGGCGCCTTCTAATTGCACACTTTCACTGGTGCACCAACCGACGCATGGCGGCCTCAGCGGCTCGGTAGCCTCGGCAGACGCGATTGGCCGGCTGCTCGGCCCAGTTAAAAATACCCATTGGGTCCAATTGGTTTTTCCAATTGGTACCAGTTGGCGTAACCATCTGTGTTTTCGGACTCCCAACTGGAAAAATACCAATTGGTATTTGTCCAACTGGAAATAAACCCATTGGCATTTTACCAACTGGAACCATTACCAGTTGGTACTATTCCAGTTGGAACCGTACCAACTGGAACCATTACCAGTTGGTACTATTCCAGTTGGAACCGTAACCATCTGTGTTTTCGGACTCCCAATTGGAGAAATACCCATTGGCATTTTTTTCAATTGGAACCGTAACCAGTTGGTACTATTCCAATTGGAACCGTAACCATCTGTTTTCGGACTTTCATTTATAGAAATACCAAGTAGTATTTTCCCCATTGAAAGTGTAACAAGTTGTGTTTTGGGACTTTCAAACTCGAAACTACAGAAAGAGCCCACTTGCTTGCTTTTTAGCTACCATTCATTGGCACAAATCTTAAAGCAAGAACAAGCAATTAGCTGAACTGGACATTCATTATATGCACAGGATGCACAACAGTGAAGAGTATATGTCAAATGAAAGCTTTATTTTGACTAGCGGGATACCTAAATATTACAGATTGAACGTTGAGACCAATGTTTTGCGGAACTTGGATGCAGTTGATGACAGCATCGCCATCTCCTTCATGCTCAGCTCTGCCTCCTGCATGTCAAACACGTGTACCAGTTAGGTTGCATATCTAAGAAGCATTGTGAAAAAATGTAGCAAAGTCTAGACGTACAACAAATGGGTAAACACTTGGCTCACATTAGGTAAAAGTTGTATGATGCTCGACGCGTCATTAAAAGGGGCAGTACAAAGAGCCTTGTACTTTCAGTAAATACAGCTTTCGATTATTCATTGACATTCACAACCTATAAAACACAGATTTTCTATCCACGCATGGCAGTCGCAGAAGAAAAACAAAAATACCAGCGTTTGCCTCCTAAACTCGCAGACAGAGCAAGTGACCTCATGATCTGAAGCTGATTACATGCCACGAATGTTTATCATATCCACACGCTGTGGTTGGCAAGGCACAGGTCACACAATGAATTCCACACATTGCTAAGGTTCGGCTACTCCTGTCGTCGCAGTAACTGAGCACGAGCCACTACTTGATTGCATGTCGAGGTATTGTCTTAAGCTCAAATAGAATGCTCACGCTTTGCTCATGTCCGCTGTATGAGCCACACTTAAATTTTGTCGCCGTGGGTATCACAAAGCTTTATGGCAAACTTCTGAGGATTGATGTCGTTGCCAATGACGACAACACTATCCCCACCACCTTGTCATCAAATTTTGCAAAGGAGAGAATGAAAAGAGGTATTCGCTTTTACTCTTTAAATTATGGGGCAAAAAAGGGTCCCACTGGTGCCAGTAAGCTTGTGTAGAGTGAGAAACATTCGACATAATATGTCGAATGTAAGCGTCAGCGGTCCGAAACCAGATGCCAAAGTTTCAGAACTAATTTATCTCAATTAAAAGTTATAACTGATTATCAAAAATATTACGAGAATGGGGCAATTTTTGGTAACTGGCACCATTCAGCTCCATGTATTTGAGATCTGTTAGCCACCATTTTCCCACTAAAATTGACACCTGTACTTCATCTTCCCACTGAAATTGACACCTACTCCATTTTCCACTGAAACCTGTAATTCATTAACAATGCACTCAAGATTATTTAACTAGTAACTGCTCACACCACAATTACAACTTCTGAAAGCATGACACTTAATGTGTTCACTCTGTCTAATAATACAAAAAAGTAAATTAAGACATAATCTCAAAATTACGACAAACTAATAATCTCAAAAGTAAATTATGGCAATTATGGTAAACTGTGGCAAGTCAGTGCTTTCAGGAATCTCAAACTAATAATCTCAAAAGTAAATTATGGCAATTATGGTAAACTGTGGCAAGTCAGTGCTTTCAGGAATCTATAGTTCATTTTTTTAGATGCCTAAAACACTTTTTTTTCACTGACATTTCATTACACTGGGTAACAAAGACTTTCAAGCTGACAGCTCAAAATATTCTATTTTGTAGAGCTTCATTCATTCAGGCTCCTACCCTGCACTGACCATATAGCTAGGAGTGTCTCAGGATATTTATAAATCAGAAATCGCCTGTTTGCAATGCAGCAAGCATCAAGAAAAGAAACAAAGAAGTTTTCTTACCTTGCACCCTTAAACTGTTTGTTATCCATCCTTCGCGCTCCAACGAGGTGGCAGGCCAAATGAAGTAATTATCACCACACTACTCAGCACTCGCAGCAATAAAACATGACTTGTTGAATCTCTACTGTAACCATGCCACAGATGTGCCTGCCATCGGTATGATTGGAGCCACTGATCTCAATGAGCAATATGCTGGATGCAGCGTTTGACCAGCACCGCCTGATGGATCCAGAGATGCGCCACGGTCGGCCATGCTTTTGGTAGAAGTTATATCATCTCTAGCCATCATAGTAATATGAGCGGATCAGCGCAATGGCGGCAGGCTGTCCATAAAATAGCCGTAGATGCGAGTACACTGTACCGTGAGTGATATTTCGCGCTTGATTGAAGTTGTTCGACGAAGCAGATTCCTGAAACCCGACGTGAACGGTAGCCTTCGCTCTTTGAGAACCCGGCGCAAAGTTCTCACGAAGACGCAGCACCGGGGCAAGGCAGCGCATGCTCGCATCGAAAGCAGAATACGTACCAGCTGTCTGCTTCTCGATGCTCAATCGATGGGACTTTCGATGCGATGTTGCTGTTTTTCCCGGTAGCTGGCGCGATTGCAGCGACTTTCACCGGTCCTCAAAGACCGGTGCTACCGTTCATGCCGGGTATTTAGAAACATGTTTTGATCAAGACAATTTCAATCAATCACGGAATATCACCCACGCTAGTTTGATGGCAGCCTGCCACCACAACTGCCAAAACGCCGTCTGCCATGGATGGACGTATGGTAGCTGCCAGGTGGCTTCAGCAGCTGTATCTTTAGCTAGAGGTGATATAACTCTACCAAACAGATGGCGGCGCAGTGACCGCACTTCATGGCGCGTGGCAAGCGCGATCCAGCAATTGTCATTGAGATCAGTGATTGCAGCCATGTGCGCAGAGAGATCATACGCTGACGCCATCTTTGTTTGCCCAGTGTGCGCAGATGCTTCCAACGATTCCCGCCGATTTTAGCGGAAAGATAGAGTTTACTCGCGATATTTAAGAAATAGATTACAACACGATACAAAACAAAGAAAAAAAATCCTTCCGCTTTCAATTTTCATGCACAAATTGTCCTCATTTTGAGATTTAAAAAAGTATGGGCAAGTGATCCGATCAGATCCGATAGCGATACATACGCAAATGCGGTATCGGAGTATCGGGTATCGTTATCGGAGGCATCGAAATGATCAACTAAAACTCTTTTAAAAGGTTTTAAAAAATCGTTTCCAGGCCTCCAATACAAAAAAAAAATTGAAAAAAATATTTTGAAAAATTTCATTTCTACATTCACCAACATCTAGAGAATATTCCCAGAAAGTTTCATTTGTTTTGACTTCATAGTTATTTTGTTATAAATTATTTTGGGTCCACCGATGCTAAAGAAAAGGTAGAGGTTCATGCACTTTGAACACATTATTCTCCAGTCCACTTCTTGGCATAACTATTGTTTTGCAATGGCACAAAAAGAAAGGCTCACTCATTGTTTTTGCTAACTGGAATTTAATGGGCACTGCAATGGTGACATTGTTTCTTTCTTTTTTTACAAATACAAAAAAATCTATTTGATTTGTCAATGTGATGTTAGTATAAAATAAATTACTTTTAAAAAATTTGGTTTTCTCAGTTGCAGTGAAGAAAAATGTTGGGTATTACATTAGTTTAATCCCTAGTTATGTAGTCATAGAGTTATTACAATAAACGCTAGAGGCTCAGCTGGCGCTAGTGTCTACGGGACTCGCTTGCAAATTGAAGCAGACAGCATGCAGTTCTACATTTCGCAGCCTCCCTGTGTATTCCATGGGAAAACGCGCGCTGAATGTTGTCTCTTCGCACTGGAAAATAACATGAATAACTTTGTCATATCGGTTCGTAACTGGATAGTATGTACCTTTGTTGGTATTGTGAGTGTAATTGCTTTAGTTACAGCATTTTTTCTTTACCACTGAGCGATGTTAAACTTCGCTCTATTTCAGGCCCAAACCCCTGTTTCAAGGAAGGTATGTGAAAACGAGCGACGGTTCTAAGCAAACTAACGATCGAAAGGAATGTAGTGTGTGTTCAGGTTCGCTAGCATTTCGGTGGTGCTTATATATTGCTAATATGCCCGTCCTGTCATTGGATGAAAATGACTCCGTCGTGCGCATCTTTACGATCGGTTAAAGAAACATTCGAACGCAAAAATAAAGCACGTGAGCTACGAAAGGTATGTCTTTTTATTATTTCCCATGTCGGGCAGTTTTTATCGGGCACCTGCTCTCTGGCTCCCTTATTTGCAAAGATTTGGAGCGTGCGGGTGATGCTTTGAACCATTTGAACCCAGAACAAGCATCTTCGCAGTACTTATTTATTGCAAATCTGACTATATTACGTGACTTTCAATTTATTTTGATCGTCTGCAAGCACAAGGAGTTACTTATCCAGTGTTACTGCGTAGTTCTTGCCGTCTCTCTCGGTTTTCTACATGTCCTTCGTTCGTTTGGCACGTATATCCCCCATGTTGGAAAGCGTCGACGCCGTGTTCGCGCTAACAGTGTCCGACAGTGCACAAAAATACACGTACGAAGCCGTTTTAGCACCGTTTTTAATGCGATGAATTTGAAAGAAAACGCCGTAACTGACCATTTATTTCGTCTGCGTGACTGAGAAATGTTCCAATGTGCCTAGTACGTACAAGTTATTCGTGATATTTGCTCTTATAATCGAGCGCAGAGAGAAAATGCACTCGCTTTTTCCCATAGGAATACATTACCGGAAGTCAAATTTAGACTGCTTGCTGTCTGCTTCAAAATGCAACAGCACACTAGCGCCAGCTGAGCCTCTAGCGTTTATTGTAATAACTCTATGGTTATAGTTTTCCTAAGCAATGTCAGTGCGTTCCTGATAAATACGATTAATCTTTTGTACAATTTATGTACACAGATAAAAATTTGCAAAGTTGACCCTTTTGGGAGTGTCCTCCCTTAATTGGAGTGTCCAATGATAGGTTTAAATCCCAATAAGACTTTTTACCGTTTGGAAGTTGTTTAATTCAATTGATATTGGAATAATTAAATACTCAATGAAATGGCCAATTGGTGCATCACATGCCAATTGGGCACTACCGCTCCAATTGGGATCTCGAAACAGATTCTAAAGGGAAACATTCCATTTGGGATAACCAATTAAAAAATGTAACCCAATTGGTATAACTGATACCAATTGGAAACAACTATCCCAACTGGGATGACCAGTTGGAAAAATGCATCCCAGTTGGAATGGCCAGTTGGTGGATTAGGTTCCAATTGGAAATCTCAATTCCAATTGGAGTCACCAACTGGAAAAATGTAACCCAGTTGGTATCACTGGATACCAATTGGAAACAACTATCCCAACTGGGATGACCAGTTGGAAAAATGCATCCCAATTGGAATGGCCAGTTGGTGGATTAGGTTCCAACTGGAAATCTCAATTCCAATTGGAGCCACCAATTGGTAATGCCAAAACCAATTGGATTCTGTGATTCCAACTGGGATCTCTCAGATTCCAATTGGTACCAACTGACTTTCCAATTGGAACCAATGGGTATTTTTAACTGGGGCAGCCGCCCGGTCGTGTCAAAAGTGGACGGTAGCCGAAATTACTTGATGAACCATCAGTTTTATTTGTTTTGTGTCCATTTAATGCGTTTTATTGGCAATAAAAAGAAACCATGCACTGACCATTGTAGCACCTAGAAAGAGTGCGCCATTCACGATCTGCAGAAGGTTTCCGGCTTTTGACGCGATCAGGCGGCTGCCGAACCGTCATGAATGTCAGCTCAGTTGTCGGTTATCGCACCGGGTCAGAAGGCATGCGTTAGCAGATCGGAGTTGCAGTGTAGAGAAAAACAGTTATTGTTTTTCTACTTTTTATGCCAGTAAGTTTGTTTGTTGAAATTTTGATGCGATGCCTCCACCACCTTCGGGCATCTCTGTGGTAAATCGTAGCACAACACGCTACCAAGTCGATTTGTGCATTCCCTTAAAGGGACACTGAACCGAATCTTGATTTCATGAAATTATAGGCCGCAGAAGCATTGAAAGGGACGCTTACGAACTCCTAAACATCGGTCATACATCGAGTATCTCAAACGGATGGCCGGTCCTTTGGAAAAGAAGGGCGCGATCAAGCGAGGTCTTTGGATTGTAGGAAACAGCGCCAAAAAACAGACGAGGACGAAGAAGGAACACACGGGATCAGCACTTGTCCAGTGTGTTTCTTCTTCATCTACGCTCTGTTTTTCGCATGTTTCCTTTGATGGATTCCCACCAACTCGCCCAGCTATCCCTTCTTCTGAGGTCTTTGACGTCTTTGTCTACTGGGGAGATTTTGAGAATGAGGGGAAGTGGTTTCACTCTCTTCCTCCTGCTTCGGTTCACCAGTTTGACGGGACGTAGCAAGAGGAGAGTTACTGAGAATCGTGACGCGACTTGTCTCGTCGGGCTTTGTCAGCCATTTTCAATCGCTGCGACTTTTTTTTTCCAAAAATACACCGATTCGTTAGAGATATGTATCTCTGTGTGAGTGATGTTTTTGGATTTTGTACGCTCTCGCGTATCCGTCCAGCCTCGTTTTGTGAGCTCGAAATTTCGGTTCAGTTTAGAGGCTTCACCGCGATTTGGACCCTGCTGTATGCTGTCTATAGAATTAAGAACAAAAACTTATTTTTCTTGCATGCTGTAGCTTTTACTTAAAAAAAAAAAATTAAACGTAGCGAAGGTTGGAGTACAACGTCTGGTTCTATCTCGGGGCACCCAGCCCTCCCTCTGCAATTGTCGACTTTTCGAGGTTCGATCTCGCTACAATAGATAGCTGCATCTGCTTGGCATCATCAAAGGTTGCAATGAGAAATCGATGACAAAAGACTGTCCCCCGCTGAAAGACGGGGGGGGTGGGTAGGTAGGTAGGAGGTAGGGGTAGGGGGTAGGTGTAGGGGTGCAGACGGAGAGGAAATAGATTTTGTTTGACTCTCCGGCAGAGGCTGCCACGGTAAACTCGGGCTCCACATAGGTTCTGACGACCACCACACGTGGCTGCACGTCGGGGCAAAACGCTTTATTTCCTTCGCAATTACGCGCGAAATCGTGGTATTTCAGGAAGAGGCGGCACATGTTCTTTCACTCATGCCGAGATAAATGATAGGAAAAACTAGTGAAATGCAAATTTTTCGGACGTTAAAGTCGTTGCCCCCTTAGTCGTCATCGTCAACAGCAACAATGCTAGGGTTTCCTCTTTGCAGCCTCGTGGCAGGGCAAGAGCGGCGTCCCGGGTGTGGTGTGCAGCACGGGCGACAGGGTGGGCTGGCGTGCACCTGGGACAGGGGGACGGCCACTGCAACTGGCGCACCCTGGTCACCCTCTTCATCACCCACAACGGCGCCGAGGTGGGCCCTCCCTCTCCACCTCTCTTTCGACGACGCCCGAACGTGTCCCCAACCGGCGCAATTACCGCGTCCCAAAAGTTGTTCTGCCGCGGGTAGCTCTCCGGCTTGACTGTGTCACAGTAGCTTAGGCGGCCGGAGTTGGGAGGCTTCGACGACGTTTGCGACACCGCATTCTCTCGTGCTTTTGCCGCATCTGTGCCCAACCGCCAGAATCGCAGTCTCCGGCAACATGACACTCCGGCTTTGTTCTGACGCATCTGATAATTTCCTTTTCAAAGTCTGAGAGCTCGTCGGGCACTGGAAAAAGAACTTTGTCCGATTCCCCGACTCACCGATAGTCCTCAGTGCTTACATGTGCTGAGCGCCGCCATGTTTTCCGAGGGAGGATAAAAAGCCAGGAGGCAACATCACTTCCGGACTCTGATTTTCTGTATTTGAAAAAGAAGGCCTGTAGTGCATTCGGAATTGCGTTAAGAAACGTGTTTTACGAATGCCGTTATTAAATATTATAGAAGATGTTGTTTACAAAGCTTCTAAGTCTCATAATCAATTATGTCACGAATAAAGATGCGAAAGAAGTCTGCACAGCCACCTTTGCCTGCCCAGGTGGCCCGGCCGACGTCCCTCCTCTCGGGGGCCTCCAGCCAGCCGTGCTGCTGCAGGGGGCGCAGCGGGTACGCCTGCTGGGCCAGGGCCCCTCCTCTTGCGGCCTGGGCTCCGGCCTGGAGGACGCCCTCATGTGCGTCGACTCCCACGAGGAGGACTGGCTCAGGCTGCACGACGTCCGGCTCAACGGACCCGTGAGTACGGGGAGGGGTCGTACCTGCGTGGGATCGATCGAGAAAGTGAAACCCGGTCTTTCGGCCCGCACAAGTGAACGGTGCGTCGCAGGAAGCCAAAACTCCGTGAGAATGCGACGCCAGCGGTGGTGGTGGAATGCAAAAGTGTGAGCGCGTGACATTACCTAAATCGAAAGATACAAAAAAAAAAATTAAAGGAAGGTTCATCGGTGGAGTCTTAGGGAATGCCGTTAGCATGACCCTTGGGAAATGCCCTACACGTCCCCCTTGAGAAACACTAATGCTGACTCCTTCACTTTTCTCTTGGCTTTCTCTTCTGCTTCCTCTATTTTTTGTTGCCTCTTTTTGGCTTCGTCACGGGGTCAGCGTTGGCGTTTCCCAAAGGGGGACGTATGTGGCCTTTTCCCATGGGTCATGCTGATGCATTCCCTAAGAATCGACCAATGGATCTTCCTTTAATTTTTGTAGCACAAACCGAGGCATACGCGCCGCGCACACCTGCAGGTTCAGACTTGCCCCTCACCCGCACATGCATTTGCTTCTTCCCTATGTCCCACCTCCCTCTCGCCTCTGTCCTTCACTACTCTCCTCCTCTATGCAGCACGCTTCCCTTTTCACTATTTTGTCCACAGATGGATGCCATCAGATTTTCCTCTCATGTGGGCACTAATGCTATCACATTAAAAAATAAAAAGCTTCTCATTGAGCCGACGTCCACCCGAGCCTACTATTCGTCAAACTGAAACTTAGAATATTTCGGTGAAAATTTTGTCAGTGAGTAAAACAATATTGTTTTCTTTCTTCCCGACAAGTTTTTTTCGCCGCGATAAATGCTCTGGGCGGACGCAATCTCAAATTTCGGCTCGATGAATATTAAGCTTAGGGGACGTCGGCTCGTAAAGAAATTTTGTTTTTCTTTTGTGCCTTTTGATCCGGGTAATGTCATGTGCTTAAACTTTCGCGTTTTATCACCACCACCAGCATCACATTTCCACGAAGTTACGGCGTACTACACTGCATAGGAAGTTTCTGTATGCGGGCCGAAAAACCAGGTCTCATTTTCTCGATCGATCCCTGTAGATTTATGAGTGCAGTGTGCGCTTATGGGTTGGTTCTGCGATCTATAGTCGGACTAAATGCTGACGACGGTGGTCT
Organism: Ixodes ricinus; assembly: GCA_037355805.1. Lineage (NCBI taxonomy): Eukaryota > Metazoa > Arthropoda > Arachnida > Ixodida > Ixodidae > Ixodes > Ixodes ricinus. Next base: position 21,003 of record JAZHYW010033481.1, read on the forward strand.
TTTTCTTTGTGAGGCGCCGCAGGCTCCCGATGACTTCGATGATGTAGTTGAGGTGAAGTTTGTTAAAGATGGGGAGTAAATACCTTTATGTACAGGAAACTGAAATATACAGCAAGTTTTACGAGTCGAGAAGGGAACTTTCTTGACGCCCCGTGGACCCTCTCTGCGCCCGCTCGAGGTGAGGCCTGTCCGCCTAGCTCCAGACAAGAACGCCACCGCTGGTGCAACGCAATTCTTAAATAGCCCAGCATTCGCGCAGCTCTCTCTTTTGAGAACAAAACACATAGAAGACAACACTCCATACTGACATCGATTTGCTCCAATTCTATTCGTTAAATCCGACGTCGCCTCGTCTTTGCTCTTCTCGTTCGTCGATTCTGACGTTGGGCCTCAAGTTCGGCGTCCTTGCCACGCAAATGTGCAATGGCAGGCAATAGTACCATGTGCAAACATAACAAGATGCCCCCGCTTGCGTGGCACTAGTACGGTGAGCCTGTCCAGAGAGGTAACCCGATACACCGGAATCCGATAGGTGGTAGCATTTGCTGCGGCTTGGCGGGAGCATTTCTTACCCCGAAATAAAACGAACGAAAAGCGATCGCGCCGAATCTTCAGTCGGACACAAGTTAACTTTTTCGCGGTCAGGTTTCCTTTTTACAGCGAAGCTGTTGTCTGCTAGAATCTGGGAAAAAATATGTCCATGGATGTTAACGAAAAACTCCCGTTTAAACGGCGCTCCTACGTTCCAATTGGTCGTGGCAAGTATAAATAAAGAAGGGGGCAGCCCGCGTGAGTCAGCCTTCCTTTGCATTATCAAATGGTGAGGTCCTGATCCCTTGTTGTCATCTACGGTCACCGACTTATCTTAGTTAAGAGTGCGCTGTGAGGAGGCTCAAGGCAGAAGGTGCCGATCTAACCTTCTTTTCTTTCACTTTCGTGATGCTGATAAAGAAACTTGGGCTCAGTCAGAAAAAACTGTCTTCGAGGTGTGCTTTAAAAAATTGTGTTTTGAACCTGCCCATAAGTGACCATAAGGCGATGATCACTTCAGTGACTAAGAATTAAATTAAGACAATGAAACAATGAAGTCGTGTATGTGTCTTCATTGCAATCATATCTAAATCGTATAGATGTTGTATAGTTGTCGTGAAGTTAACAGCTTCGCTGGTCCTCCATCTTCACGTGAAGTGGATGGGCTCTACAGATTTTTTTGAAGGGATAGTACCATATTTATAGGACTATAGTCTGCAGACTATACGTATCTAGAAGTTTAAAATTTACCCTGATGCGGACTATCAGTAATATCTTGAAAGATAGCCCACCTAAGATTGAGAAAAGTTTTGATGAAAATAAGGTGTGGGCTAGCTTTTCGATGTACAATGAAGAAAAGTTGAAAACATGATACTTTTAGATAAATGCTTCCTGCCAAACTTGTTATCATAGCGAGGGGCAATGATGCAAAGATGACTGTTCTTCCCAGTCAGCAATGTTTGCTTATATCCCGCAATAGCTAACTAGACGCATTTACGTCGAGGTCATCATTGATCCCAACACTTCGATTACTAGGAGTGGGTTATCTTTCGGTGTTTAAAAGAAAATAGCAAATCAAGCCAAAAGTACGGGTGGGTTACCTTTCGGGGTGGGGCATCTCTCGGATTTTACGTGTATTTACAATTGCGAATTGTGAGGATCTGTTTTTTTGTTTTTTTTTAAGATAATCATTATGACAAATTGTCGTGAATTTTGTGAATGACAGATTATGTTGATGATTTTTGTATGAAACGAGCTTCTTTGCGCTGATAATGAAGCGAGCATTTCTCGAGGTGCGACGCGGTATAAGAATTTTACTTGCACACTAGTCGCCGGGTGCGGACTATATTGTATGGAATACACAGTGCAAACTGAAGAGTCAATGCACGGGGCTCGCTTAATTACATAACGGGAGCACGTACGGTGCTTGCGAGCTGTCTGGATTGAGAAGCATCGAATCAGGAATATTGAGGGCAAAAAGTGGTCACCTTTCTTCTATTCGGTTTTATTTCGGCTCATCTGCTTCTGCAACATACCGACGGCCTCGGCTGGGAGGCACTCAACAGAGCCTCTTCATTGGACAATGAGCTTTCATCTTCTGAACTGAGTTCTGGGAAGCGTCCCATTTGTCGCTACCACCAGAGCAGTTGACATGCGGGCGACCATCTCGGCGCGTATTTTATGTCTGGAACGTCCAATTTCGAACTATAAGTAACACCGGCAAGGCGAAACAGGGTTCAAATAAAAGGTTTATATTTTTCCAAAGGCATAACAGACAACAGCACCTCCCGTGGTGCATGCGGTTTGGCATTTAGGCGGGAACTTTGAAATGTGAATCGCCACCAAACCTGTATGGCAACGACCATCGAAGGGTATAGAATGCACCGGAAGCTCCTCCCACACCCTCATTACTGCCAGCCGCTGTCCCTCGCAATGCGGAACTAGTCCGCTACCAAAATTATTAGCGCATTGATCGAGGTCGCAGCTATTCTGAAGATGTCGCGCCGACGTCCCATAACTCGTCACGGCCACTGTCTTCCCTAGTTAGTCCATGGAGCAATTCCACGCAGACGACGTACTCCATCTACTGACAGACACACTGGCTGACTGCTGATTTCTAGGCTGTTTAGAACACACTGTTGAATTCATTTACATGAGATTCCTCGTGTCGATCCTTAGGATCTCAGAGCAGGACGATGAAACAATGGAAAAACAGAGCAGTCAGCACAGCGGCTGTGGTGTACGATTTGTTTGGAAGATTGTAGTTGCATCCATTCACAAATGACAACTAACGGGAGTCATAGCCTATGCCTAGTTTCAGAGGGACTGCGGCTATGTCCTTGCTGACACTATTTACAAGACAGTTGCTAGTGGCGCTGGGTAGGTACTTTTTTCCGCACAAAACCGGTCAGATGACCTCAAAATCCCACATACTCGCTGGGAGGAATAGGTCCATTCGCCGGTTAACTGCTCCGGATGTCTTTATAAAAGGACACTGTCCCTTGCCAAGAATTGAAACCCCAGACCTCTCTCCATAGTCCGAGGCTCGCCTGCACCAGCGGAATGCCTTGGACAAGTGTCATTACAGTTGCAATGTATTCGTGTTGCAGCAAAACACTGGGATCAAATGATCACTGTGGGTGATCTTATCTAATAAGCTACAGTGATGCAATCGTGTGACCTACAGGTGTGACGTGATTTACCAGAGTTATGCGACCGTGTAACGTGATTGTATCGCATGATTTCACGTTACGCCACGCTCGCACGAGCGCATCGTGCAACTTCACGAGAGGTTCTTATTTGCAACTTATCTCAATTCTTTGCATAAAGTTGAGAGATGCAGATTGTGTTGTACGTGTTTTAGCCTCTAAAACGAGTCTAAAAGCTCCAAAAAGACACACGACACTCCCGGTCTAAAATCGTTAAAAGATTGGGTGCCATTACGCAGCTCAGTCTTTCAGGGACCAAAAAAGTCAGACGTGCAGTCTATTTTGTGTTTCTCTTTTCTTTTCTTTTTATTCATTCAGTCGAAGCATGGGCAGGTTTAGTAGCTCAAACCCAATCAAATGGGAGTACTCTGAAAACCATAATGAGGCCGCAATAAACGTGCATTTGGTTTCCCCGCAATCCTCTGAGCGTCACCTTACTGCAGGTGCTGGAGTACTCTGGCCGGGGGGCCAGCATGGTGGACGTGGGATTGGCCCAGACCCGGTGCCCCCTCAACACCACCAGCCACTACTACGAGCTGGAGATCCTCGACCCCGGGGAGAAGTGCTGCATCGCCATCGGACTTGCCCACAAGGTAACGCCTCGGATCCAGTCTCGGTCGAGGGAAGAGCAGAGCTTTCAAGGCTGTCAATCGAACGTGGCATCGACCCCTTTGCCTTGGCCGAGGTCGTTGCCCTCGACTGTGCAGTTTTCCGCTCCCTGTTTCCGTCATATGTACGCCACCCGTGGAGCCAAAGATAAAGCTTGCGACTTTCAAAGCAGACAGTCGTGGAGGATAATTTTTTTAAATGGATCCCGAATACATGCAATGCACCTCTAGTGGAAATCTGCGCCAGCCTCGACCGTGCAGCACGGAATGGTCGACGCCGGGACAGGCAAATGGCTTCCGTAAGGCCGTCCTCGCATCGATTATTTGAGTCCGCATTGGCGTGCAGAAAGAGGATGAACAGAGCTCGAAATGTAAGTGAAATTAACCGCATTTATGTAAACGGAATGTAAAGTAATTTCTGGGGGAAGATCGCGTTAAGCGAGAATGAAGAAACAACTGGCTGTGCAAGGCTTACGTCTGTCGAGTGGAATCGGCTGGAGCGCAAGGTACTTTCTCCCTCCCGCCGGTCGCGTGGTATGTAAAGGTCCCTCATTCCCGCCAGCAGGAATCACCGCATCTCACTAGCATACCGATCCACGGGAAGGTTTGAGGGGTGGTACCGCTGTATGCAGTTGCCAGTTGCTCCAAGTTCCAGAGGGGTGTAATCCAAGTCAGTTGTTGTTTGTTTGTTAATTTATTTGTTTATTTTCATTACAGGACTACCCAAGGCACAGGCATCGGGGTGGAACGAGGCTCCATCGCCACCACGCGGGTCTGTGCTCTCGTTTTCTGTATAACTGGCGTTCCCTGAAAGGCAGATTTGTCGCAGCCAAGCGCGTCAATGTTGTCATCCTCGCTCACGCTTGTGATGATGTAAGGAGGCCCGCACAATTCATTCAAAAGACAATCTTTGTCGGGCTAGTCGGTGCATGATCAGGAAACTTGTTAAAAGGGCCACTAACAACGTTTTGACTGGTTTTTAATTTGTACCAAACCTGAGTGCACTGAGCACGCAGTAACTTAATGAAACTTATCTTTTCTGAATTTCGCTCTATTTTAAAAGGTATAGGCAAATTAAAATTACAAAAACAAGCAAAAAATTACCTCCTTTATGACGTCAATGGTCTTGGCTTGAGTGGCCGTAAACTAGAGGAGGGGTACTGGGCTCAGCGAGCGCTCACGGTTCTGCCGCAGTCAGTGTCGACGGCTCAAGAGGGCGCCACTAAAGCATGTTCTGGATGGGCTGTATGAAGTGGGCGGCCAGGGCGGCTCGCATTGCATTTGCTGCGCGATTAAACACTAATTCGGCATGACACGTCATTGGCCACAAACGACAGCAAACACGGGGTAAAGATCAGTTCAGAACGGGAGCCACTATCCTGCGCTGCCATACACGCCAAACGGCCAAACCGCCAGTCAAAGCCTGCGCACCGAAGGCCTTCGGAACGCTCGGAGCCGGTCGGATCCCTCGAGCCAGCATACGGCGAATAGCATCAAACGGTGCGGAGTTATGCGCGTTCGTCAGGTGGCCGGCACACTCTAGATACGCCAGCCCACTCTTAAGGCGATTCTAAATTTGTTGACACTTTCACAGCCCTGCGCACGATCTCCGCAGCCCAGCACGTGCGTTTGTGTCACTTAGGAAGGCGAGCAAAGCACGCGCCATACGCACAAACACTCAAAATGGTACCGACCAGACTTTCTGGCGTCTCAGCTAGTCTCAACCAACGGTACTTTAAACGGTTGTTTATATCTTTACTATAGGACGCGCCTTACAGCGCTGTCACAGCTACCGGTGCGGCGCGCTCCATGCACGAGGGCTCATTCCGCTCTCGTGAGGGTGAGCACGGCCGCTACATCACCCTCTCCCCGAGCGCGGGAGAGGGTGAGCTAGGGGCAGTGCTAAGCCTCACGAGAGCGGAATGAGCCCTCGTGCATGGAACGCGCGCGATGGTAAAGATATAAACAGGTGTTTAGAGTGCCTTGAATGACTGCCTTCATAGCTCTGTGGTTAGCGCGTCTGCCTGCTGATCAAAGGGTCAACGGTTCGAATCCCGCCGGCGCCGGTCTTTTTTATTTATTTATCGACCCGCGGCGTAAGAGGTTAGATAGCCAGATAGATATAGATAGATAGATAGATAGATACATAGACGAAAAGGATTGCAAACATAAACGAGCTATGAACTTGCTTCTCGCCACACCGGTACCGCCGATCGCGCCGTTGATGCGGGATTCCGATGTCTGGACATCGCTTAGGTCCAACGGGAATCGGCGGGTGGGCGATGTTTCCCGGAATTTTTATGTTACAGATATTTAGCCAGAAAACGGGATGGGCGATCTCCTCGGGGGAGGGTCGCCTTGCCGGATTTTTTATGATCGCTTATTTTAAGCGTCCGATCAGTCTTGAATTGCCCTCTACTTGTATTTCATATTGGGTAACCTATATCTGTATTGCTCGTGGTCTCTTGCCTCGTGACTGCCAAAATAAACGAATAAACACCTTTGGGATTTTGAACCTCTGTCTAATCCACGTGGGGACAAAAGCACAATCTATGTGTGAAATGGCGCAAAATCTGAAGACTTAAAACATGCGTCGTTCTAAATCTTGGAATAGGGGTATTTTACGCCGGGCATCGATCCCCATTGGACGTTTAACTATGAAGTGTGGGAGTTCTCGCTCTCCAAGTTGTAACTCGACGATTTGTACGGCTTTTCGCAGATGATGGCAAGATCTTCGTGGGGAGCGGCGAAGGATCCTGTTTTTGGTCCCAGGTGCAAAAAAGGTGATCTTGCAGCCTCTCTTCTTCTTTTGTATGTTTTGTTGTTTTTTTTTACGAGAGCCAGCGGCATTGGAAAGTATAATTTAGATTGAATGTTGGACCTATCCATTTTGCGTGCCCCATCAATTTCATTGTATCGGGATTCAAGAGTAATTGAATAATTGTGGTAGACCTCTCACAGGTGTGAAGCCTAATGAAATACATTGATGTGTGGGAGTTGCTGCCTGTCTTATCTATAAGGTCCCGAAATTATTTTCAGTTGTTAAATTTTAACAGGGTCATACATTTGTTTAGTGTGGTCCCTCTAAAATTTGTCATAGGAGTTTACCATATTTTATTATGATTTAGAAGCAGGTTCCATTTTAATGTTTTTTCGGCATACATACAAACAGCCAATAATGGAAGCAAGGTGAATGCGGGCCAGAAGCTGCCTACTTTGCTCCTATCACCGATCTGTCGGAGAAAGGGAAAGGTGAAAAATTTGTCGAATCAGTGAAGAGCGCAACTTCTTACAAAGAATGCGAGAGGGTGATTTTCATTGCATTTTTCTTTCTCTGTCCTTCTTTTGAGTAGGCCCACTCTCATGAAATAATTTTTTGCCGAAATTGCCGCACAGATTGTCGTTGTAATACTGATAGCATTTTGTACCATCTTGTACTAGGGTCATTCTCCCGAAAATTAAACATTAATGTGACTGTTCAGTAACTTTGAAACGCCTTCCTCGCATCATTCTTAAAGATGTTGTTTGTATAGCATAGCATCAGGGTGTCCCTGAAAACCAAATATTTGCAGGTTCTCATAATTAAAAGCTGTTTTAGAAAAAAATTAGTTTGGAATTGCATCCTATATGTAATTTCAACATTTGTTTTGTATCTGCTAACTACCGCACAAGTTTCAAAGGTGTGACTTTTGTTTAGCAAAGTAAACTTTTATAGTTTGACTTAAGAGCAACTCTGCTTCATTTTCGTTTTTGAAAAACAATGCAGTCTCTTATAACCTTGTCAGGGCCGCAAGTCAAATATTATGACCTAGTTCCGTCTCGTATTTGCCTGAACGGTCGGCAACTGCCGTGAAGTTGCGAAATGGACGACTCAAGCGGCGATGATAACCAGCAGCGCAGTCAAGGATATGGCATGAGCGTAAGCCAACATTGGGCTAAATGTCATCACCATTGCCCATTTTTGCATTTCTCACTTCTCGGGCATCAACTGTCAACGAGTGAGCGTCAGCACGTTCTCTTTCGGCACTGCCAGCGTGTGTCCAGTGATTGGTGTAGCGCGCCCTGTCGCGGCGGTTTCTCTATGAGTGTGCCTGGTCGTCCCGTGTTCTGCCATTACGCGTGTCACAGCGCCTATCGTTGCTATGTATTGGCGATTGATTGCCTCGCGCAGTTCGTTCACACTACCGGGCCATTACGTGCGCGACTTGTGCCACAGTTGTGCAGGCGTCGTCAATCGTAGACACCAAGCGCGGTGAAAGTGCACCGCAGGCGACATTTGCCTGGCACGCGTCACGCCCAATCACAGACACTTGAGTAGCCACAGAGATCACGTCGATATCTCGACATGTGTAGCCATATTGTGCCGGCGCAAAGAACAATGTTGCCGGGCGTTGCAGTTTCATAGTTCAAGTTCTGCTCAGAGTTTAAATTAGTTTAACAGTATATCCCATTTTCGTGACTGAGCGATGTGCGCTGTACTCTGCTATTCACAACTATTAATGCTTTTAAAGTGAAATAACTATTATCCCGCAAATCTTGATAAATACGACGAGTTGCTAAGAATCGTACACCTACGTCAGCTCCAATTTATAATGTGGTGCCAGCGTCCAGTGTTATTGCTAAAGTATTTATATTTTTCGAATTTTAAAAAGAAACAAGTGTGACTGACCTGAGTGTCACAGGTATAACTCGTAACGATATAAATGTCGTTGGGGTCATTGGGTTGTGCTATGGCCCACCCCATTGACTCTAGGGGGCACAAATTAAAGGGTACTCCGGCGTTTTGTTCATAGTCCCCGATGTGCCTAAAGATTGGCTAAACACACCAACGAACATGGCTAAAATAGTAACCCAAATATTGGGCCAAAATAAAAATTTTGCCGAGTAGTTATTGAATTTACAATTCTGGTCCTCACCATGCTTTTCCAAGTGAAAGTCCCTTCTGGCAACAATGAAAAAGTGACGTCAGGTGAAGGCAGGGGTTCACTCTTTGGACTCGTGGACATTGTTCCCAACTGATTACTGGCAGTTTCATGAGTGTTAAATTAATGCTTTGGAAGCTCGATCCAACACCCGCGCAGCAGCGGAAACAAATGCCCGCATGCTCAGAATACCGCCATTTGCCCATTCCACATTAAGTGCCCATATCTGCCCGCTCAACCCGCCAGCCTGCCTCCCGTGACGTCACAGCACTCGAAAAGCGTGGGTATATTTGAATGGCGGTTTTGGCATCATTTGCACTTGCCATTTGCTGCAATAACTATTTTGAATTTTTCGATAATAAATAGCCTATCTGAAAGGGTAAAAGGCCTATGATGCGAAAATATAGTTAGTGGGGGAAGTCCAAAAAATTGCCGGAGCACCCCTTTAAGCAAGGTTTTATATCTGTTGTGTTCCACAGCAAGAATAAGACCTTACCATAATGCACCTCTGGGTCATAGCATGCTCAGCCCGCCGCTGTGCACACCTATGTAGGGGACCTCAAAACATCGGCGAGTTGAGAACCACTGCTCTAGCAGTTCTTCAGACGTGGTCTGGATCGTTGACGCGGCATCCGCAGGGGACGTGATGGGCTGCGGCATGCTGTTTCCCGGGAGTATGTGGCCGAGGAGGGAGGAGTGTGGGGCAGGCAGAGGGAGCGCCTCCTGGACAGCAGCCCCTGGTCCCTGGGGGCACCGGACGAGGACAGCGACAACGACGAGGGCTGCCACTGCTGGAGGGAGGGCCGGCTGACCCGCTGGGCAGAGGAGCCCCCCGACGCCATCCTGGTTCAGGTGAGAAATGCAAACGCTCGGAAAGGGCCTGCGGACAGGCCTGCAGACAACACTTCGGCAAAAGCTCGCAGAAGGCCTGCCTGCTTAGTGGGCCAGCACTGGGAGAGTGCCTTGCTGATGTTTGGCAAGTGACAGAGGAAGGCCTGCAGGTTAACAGTGGGCTAACGCTGAGTAAGGCGCGTAGACGACCTTTACCAAATGCTCGAGAAGGCACTGCATGCAACAGTGGGCTAGGCACTGGGAAGCTGAGCCTGCAGGTGTTTGGCAAGTAATGGGAAAGGCCTGCAGATAGCGGGGGGGCCATGCTAGGAAAGGCCTGCAGATGTTTGGCAAGTGTTAGGAGGAAGGCCTGCAGATAACAGTGGGCTAGTGCTGGGAAGACACCATGTAGATCCTTGCCCAAATACTGGGAAGGCCTTCAGACAGCCTTTGGCAAATGTTCACAGAGATGCCTGCATATATAGAGGTAGGCTAACACTGGGAGGGCCTG